>DWME01002462.1:0-20777 GCA_018244795.1 Parelbella ahira ahira | reverse complement strand
GTGAAGTCTGCCAACCCGCACTTGGCCAGCGTGGCAGACTATGGCCTTGACCCTCTCAATATGAGAGGAGACCCATACTCCAACAGTGGAATGACATGGGTCGATAATTTTTTTATTTTCTTTAATTATTGTCATGTTACAAGTTTTATTTTGTGAAAATATAAATAATTGTCACAATGAAACACTCCCCGCCACGGAGTGATAATTTATTAGTCTCTTCGGATTCCTCCACCACCCCATCGAACCCTGTATTTAAGTATCTGTACACACAGGGTTTGATGGGGTGGTGGAGGAGTCCAAAGAGACTAATTATGTACAGTAGTACATACATATCTATGTGTACAAATACATCCACATTTATATAATATGCGTACTACCCCCTTACCGGGATCCCAACGTATCCAGGTACCCCATACCTCGCCGAAATTAACCATCATGATTTCACATAAGTTTCAAAACGCGACATCATCATCATCATCAGCCTATAGCTGTCTACTGCTGAACATAGGCCTCCCCTAGAGCGTGCCAGGACGTCATCAGTCGCTACCGAACAACTACGTGACACAGTTCCCCTGTTTCACCAGGATTTATGCAGGTTGTCTAAAGGCAACATTGTGCTCGCCTATGTCAATTGAAAGAAAAAATCATCCTCATACTTAAATAAGTAAATATTTTCAGCAAATGCGTAACGATGAAACATGTCAAAAGAGATTGGCTAATTTATTTTGACAGATGTATTTGACGCCTTATATTAGTTGAAGTTGCAAATTATTATGTAACTATGATTATATTCGGAGCTCAATATTAAATTTAAAATCAAAAAATGTCTTCTGAAAATATAACATCTTTTTCTGGACCGTTCAACTTAATTAAAAAAAAAAACAAACTGGTCAAAGTTCAAGAAAACTTCTAAAAATAAAAACAGGTTTGACCATTTATGATGACTTCTATCTCTTGACGTTAAAGAAATTTCTAACAAATGATTCCTCACTTATTTAAAAATTGTTTCACCATGTAAGTATGTTATTGTTCATTTTTCTTCAACTTACATGATAAAGATTAGGGCACATACCTGGCAAACATTGAATCTAGAATCAACACATCAGTGCCAGAATATGCAAGATCAAATATCTTCTTAGTACTTTAGTTACATTTAATTATTTTATTTAAAAAGTTCTGATTGAAGTTTCTTTTATACTACTTATACGTAACATATGTAACACCACGCCTGTAATCCCCGAAGGGGTAGGCAGAGGGGTGTACTACACCCCCACGTTTCACCATACTACTTATAATTTAAATAACTAAAAGTCATTGAATTTATGTGTTCTTTTACATTGGAGAAATTAAAGGAAGGCATCATTAGATACTAATTACCATCCGGGGTGGCTCAGCAATGAAAAGGTTGGGAACCCTGGTACACATATTACAATTTTTAATTAGAAGTACACGTTAAGTTTGATTTCTTGAGATCATCCACTCTTCACTCCTGGCACCTCTGTAACAGATGTTACTGTATACAATTTTTCTATACGTTCTCCACTTTACAAAATTATTAAACAAAATAATACAAACTAAACAAACACTTACTTTTGTTGCTACACAACTATTTATTTCATTTGTTTCTGTTTCTATAATGCAAGGTACTCATGAATGCATTGAATTTATATAACATGTGATGAAAAACTTGGCTTTTATTTCATATTTCTCTAATTTCATTGTAATACTTATTTTTTGCATCCCTATGATATTCAGTATTTTTGCCATTTTCAATTAATTTTTTTGTACACAAAAGTAATATGGTTCATAACAATGGTAAACAATTCAATTGTGAAGCTGAATTATTCTGTTTTTGTATTCCATTTAGTTGTAGATATGAAACTTGAAAAATGCCTTGAATCATCAATTTAATACTGTTTCTGGAAATATAGTTGAATATAAAATAAGTGATGTGAATTATGCACGTAACAGGACTCATTTTTAATTCATCGTTCTAAATATCTTCTATTTTTTCTTATTTCTGCATATTTGACAAATTTATTTCAGTCTTGTTCAAAGTATTTGGTATCTCTCATGTATGTATATCTCTTTCTGAACGTTCAATTCACGTACATATGTATATTCATTCGTATATAAAGATATTATTGTCACTACAGAGCTTTTCTGGCAATTTTGAAATATTTCCGTCCCCCTAAGTTTAATAATTTTAAATATGTATTGCCATGCTAGAGGTTGTAAGTACTGGTGTACGCATGCGCAATAGTCTTAGGGTCGGGTGAGGGCTATACAGTTCTTTTCGTACCAATGCGCTGGTTCAGAGTTTGATTCTTTCACATCGCACGAAACCGCCTCGGAAGCACCCGAAGTTGTCTGATCATATTAGCACATGAGTTAAATGTTGCGAGATATAAAAATTTTGTTTTGTAACAATTAATTTTTTAGAAGGAGTGCTCTTGCAATTTTTTAAACTAGTTCTAAAGTTTAAATTACTTGTGAAAAGCTAATGTTTGCGTCAGCTAAAGTGTTTGCAATGGATACAATGATCATAGTGGATTATATTTACGACGGTTTTAAATGGATTCAAAAACTAAAAGTATGTTACTTATATAATTTTCCTTCCTCTCTTTTATACTTTTTAATATACACGATTAATAAATTGCAATGAATTTTATTTTTTCGCTTCTACTTCACCTGCATCATATCAATTGTATATAATTAATAAAATCCGTTGTGTTTGTCTTACGTTTGCCTGTATATTGTGACAAAGTACTATTTGATTGTTTATGTTATCGCTTGCTTAGTTAATACTTTCGAAATTTTATATGAATGACGAAAATCAAAAAATATATAGGCTGACCCATTACTTAGAACCCATAATCATGTACTTTTCCATAAGTTTATTTATGTACTCCAGCCATTATTTTTTAAACCTACGTAAAACTACATATTTTTTGGATTGAGAAACAAAATATATGTTTTGGACGATCATTTTTTAAAACAAATAATAATATGTCGTAAAGCCGTGTCAACTGTGACTATGCGGTAACACCACATGCACGTAAAGATCCCTTGATTGTGCTTAAAATGCATTAGGGTGGAGCTAGAAAAATATCCGAACAAGTTATATTATGCGCTGCCTCACCAGTGTTGGGTGTAAATGAATAAGAGACATATCCATAGACCCTTCTGTCCTGTTTTCGCACACGTATAATGACTGAATTCGTAGTCGTCGAAATTGTACGTTCACTTTAGTGACGGCGCTTTAATCGATAAAGGAAAAATGAAGTTACAAAATAGGTACATTAGACAGTTGCCGAATTAACTATATTACATAATATTATATTCTTTATGGTCTTTGATTTTATTTCATTAATAATAATATTGGTCAAAATGATGTGAATAAAATACTTTCTTTTACAATAATTAAGTAATCCTAATCACATACATAATCGCTCTATATTAGATTTTATATACTTGTTGGAATCTAGGACTCTAATCAACGTAGAATTAATCATCGCATAAATGTAAGAAAACTTAAGAGAAGTATTTTTCAATTTTAGTTCTAATAATTATATTGCAATACGGCATGATATTCAGTCAGAACAGAAACAGTTCGATGTTAGTATAACGTTGCGACGATTACGTAAAACAAATGCCGCTAAAGCCGTAGAAACCTAATACAACGCTTAAACCGTTTGTATGTACATTTAACAAGGGACAAGGGCAATAGAGCGCACTAAGAGAGAAAGAGAGAGAGAAAGAGCAAGTTTGTGTCCATTGAAGCCACCGCACCGCTCATGATTACGTAAACTTATAGTGAGGGTTGTAGAGAAGCAAACAGCGCCAATAATTCCTATGAATCCGTAGAAAAGAAGTTTGTTATGTAACTAATTTATAAAAAAGATAACTTACTAATCATTTACTTCTTAAAATAGTTATTACATTTTTAGTTTATTTAGTCCATCAGAACCGAACCGGAGTAAATACCTTATTTCTACAATTTATTTCAAATGACTGTAATAATTTATTGTAGCTGTTAAAAATTATGGAGAGAAAAATGAAATAATTTTGTTTTTAATCGCACAAATATAACTATTTTGATGTATGTTATAGCCTGGCTTTGAAGAAAAAAAATATAAAACCGGAAACATTGACATTTCTTTGTCGTAATATTAAACATTAATGTACAAGGTGTTCAAATACACAGCCAATTCAGTTTCAATTTATTTTCAATCTCTAAGCAAATAACTCATTAAGCAGTGTATCAATTCAGTGCGTTTTATTTTGAACAGTTTTTACATCTTAAATCTAGGTTATTACAGAATATAAGCCGATTATAATTTGTGTTATGTACATGCGTGTGTAAAACGGAACGTAGTTGTCAAGGCCAAAAGTACCAGTTTAAAAATAAATAGTTTTGTAATGACAATATTCACTATCAATATTATTAGTTATTATATAATGCAAAGCAGCAAAATAATGCATTACCGCCGAAATATATGCATGTCAATTAACGCTACGACGTAGCATATGGGTGCTACAAAGGGTGCTACGCCAGCGCATTTGCATAAAACTCTTATATTAACAAAGCCGTAAAATGTACCTAAACAACATCTTTACACACAAAAACTTTTCTATTTTAATAAATAAATAAAAGATACCTCACATGAAGTCAGTAAAAACAACCAGTAATTGTCAATGTTGCTACGGCTAACGTTAATTTTACGTAATGTATGTTAATTTCTTTACGAACAAGATTATCACTATTAAGGACGAAGTATAATCTCGAAGCTTTTAATTCTATGGGGTAACGTAATATCGAAAATCATCAAACAACAATACAATAGCTTTACGAATAAAATTATTATTTTTACCAACAGCGTATATCTCGAAACTTTTAATTTTTAATCTACAAAGAAGTACAAAATAAGCCATGGTGTGTAATAAAATAGGTAACGCAACAATAATGAACTACGCTACGAATTATTTGGCAAAATTTAAATGTCATATTTCAGAGACAGCCCCTGTTAAATAAATAGTAAGGTTATTATCAGGGAATATATAAAAATATATACGAACTTTCATCCTGTTACACTTGTAAATTGACAATGTTTATAAACATCCAATACTAAAACTAGTGAAAATCGAAGTTGTGTGTAATATAACATAATATACAATATTTCCGATATTCCCGATAATAAAATTCGCGGTAATATTCCCGATATTCCAATTTTTACCGCCATTTCCTTGATCAAATTCGTGTACAGTGTTTCCATGTGATAAATCAAATCTGTACAGCAAATTAAAACATTACAGAACCTGAAAACCGATAACATGTCAATATTTTTTCACATATAAATATGAATGATTATTATCAAAAATAAGAAATATATCGACTATTCTGAAATTTTCACGGACTCTGGCACTAAACTCACTAATATTTTTATTGGCTATATTCCAAAACGAGTAATTGGGATGCAACCCTTTTGTGTTGCCTGAATACTGTAGCAGTGCAAAATGAACCTTATTGCAAACACGATGGGTCCACTTCAGATGATATAGTATTGATATTTTATAGTTTTATGGAGCGGTGTGTATATGAACGGTATCGATTGGCTCTGGCGCACCGCACTTGGCAGGTACAGCTCAGGGCATCCGCTGTATACCTCTCACGAAATTTATACTTTTGTGGGTGAAATCATCTGCAAATAGTGTAATCTAGCTTGCCTGGTGCCTACGGTGAGTATTATAAAGTATTTCATTGTTTAATCTCGCCGAATAAATACAATTTTTCGAGGCCAGGATACACTGCGTAACCATGTTACGCAATAATTTTCTTTTGGAAAATTTGTTCCTAAATACGACTCTATTGAACAAATACAGTATTAGTGGTTCAAGTTAAGTAATTTTAGTGTATTTAGTTAATAATGGTTCAAATTAAGTAATTTTAGTGTACTAAGTTAATAATAAAATTTTTCTTCTCACATTGGATGCGTAATAAATATTAATGAAGATCGCATAAGCGCGTGTGAATATTTCATACAGACCCATATTTTGTCATGCCAATCCCTACTCGAGAATCTACTTCATCTCGATTCGAGTAGCGCGAATACATTACGTAACAATAACATGTCGAGCCGCGGCCGCCGTATCGATCACCTCCTAACGAGCGTAACACACCCATCATTACTTTAGAGCTAGTCGTAAAAGAGTCGCCCTACTGAAGATTCGGGTATGGGACATTATTTATTATAACCATTTCATATATATCTACAGTGTTATAATCAAACATGGAGAACATTTGGTTAGCATTTGATACAGTCATGATACAATATTAAATATTAACCATATGTTTTGTTGTGATACAATGGATTTGGCCAAAAAATAGAGTAAATTCATACGAGAGTACTCATCGTTCTTGGTGCGAGGGTTTAGCACGCAATTAAAAATCAATAATGATATTCACAGTACCTACAACCTAAAACGGCGTGGTGCTGAACAAAGAAGATCGGCGGAGATAAGTAGCAATGAGGTTGTCCTTCAAGACACAGGTATGATATGCGTATGTGTATGTATATATATATGTATATTTTTCCATATTTATATATATATATTTTTGTATGTATTTTTCATATATGTTTTTTTCATTATTTATTCCTCATTTTTCATCTTCTGCTAATTAATATGAATAATTCAAATCAGACAATATATTAATTTTATTTGGAACATTAAAAATCCTCATTCTTGTTTAACCAATTATTTTATTCTTTATTGTAATTTATTTTAAATACATTGAAAATTCTAAACGACCCTGCTGCGTAGTTCGTTACGGCGATAAACTATTACTTTTGTTTAATAGAAATTAAAAACTCGATACGCCCGCCATCTAGCGCTCATTCTGTACAACCAATCGTGGACATATGCGTTTAATTACAAATAAAATTAAAGTTATCTTTAGAATGTTAAGCTGAAACGGCTATATCTAATATGTTTTTACCAGACCCTTCAAATGTGGATGGAAAAGTGTTAACATTATTCAATATAAATATTACGCCACAATACTAATCGACAATTATTTAAAATATTTACGTAACTGTATGATAAAACATAGCCATAATAATACTCAATTGATTATTATTATTTACTTAATATACGATAGCTTTTAGATGCATGCGGTTGTACTATCTCTGACAAAAACACAGTCATTTTCGTCGGTGGTCAAGTCCTTTTACTGCTACACATCTGAGATATTTTTTTAGTAAATATAATAATTCTGATATTATTCAACGGGAACCCTATTATGTAGATATTAATATATGTAGAATGTCCTCGACCGAGACGATGATATGATATTCATGAAAATATCTCAAGATTATATTATATCTAATATGCAATGTTACATATTCGCTGTTGATGTTAGAAACTGTCTGACCATGCAAGCAGGAAAAATCAGCCATTGAAATATTAAAAGAACTGTATTGGCTTAATAAATACACTTGTTAATATTGAAATGTAAACAAATTAGGAAAATTTATCAAATTGGCCCATATTTTGTTAATAAAGCTATTGTTATCAATAAAAATAGTAGGTACATAATGTTACAAAGTATTATTATATAAAAAATATATTTTACGTGCTCAAAGTATATTTACATATTAATTGTATGTGACGCACTAAATAGAATTATATAATATCAAATATTTAATTGAAATTAAACAAAATTTGTAAAGATCATCATCTAAAATAAGTAGAAAAAAGAAACAGATAAATAAACTTATCATTCATAAAACTTCTCCGCCAAGGTTTTGAACCCCAGTTTCTGCGATCGACAGGCCGATTTGATGACCCCTACACCAAACGTAGTCTCTGGTACAAATAAACGGTACGAAGACAGCCGTAAGATGGCTGGCGCATGCGTGTTTCCACGCTAAGTAGATGTTGTGCCAACAACTTCATCCTCTCAGTTATAGTGTTAAAATGTCCGCACGTCATACGTACATTCTGATTGTACAGTTTTTACGACGCAATAACACGTACATCCGTTTAAAAATGTAAAAGTGAAAGTTAGATCCGTGGAACACGCCTATAACAAGGCAGCACGTAAAGAACTGAACACAGTGGATGGAGCAAATAGAAGATCAGCGGTTTCGGAATACTTTTCATTCGTTATCGACATGAATCTTTTAAAAATATAAAGTGGCTGCATTGTCGGGTGCATTATAAAAAAATATTGAAGATAACGGATACATGTAATAAGGCTTTGGGATCAAAAAACATCGTGCACTTATCACATATATGTAGGTACCATTTAAAGATACATTTGGATGTTGAAAAGTATTTTTGTTTAAAACATAATGCAGAAGCAAGGTGTCTTGTGGTAATAATTTCAAGAAAATCATCATAATATTGTTATAATAAGACACTACTAAGAACAAAATGGAAATGCTTTGTGAACGTTAAAGAACAGTTATCCAACGTCATATTCTTACAACAATTACGCAGAACCCAAGTGTATAGCTAGCCTGCGGGACATCATTACGCACCTATTTCTGTTGCCATCGGTGCCTGTTGTTTGCCGTTTTGGAAGCATGTGTCCAACAGACTCGGTGACACAGCAGTTACAATATCGATCTCAGGGGTAGCACTAACACAACTGTTTGTGATAATAATTAATTCGTTTTCCTGCAACTGTGAAATACACAGATATTAGAAGGGACTCAAAATTCAAAGATTGAATCAAACTTTATCTATGGCAGTTATAGTACTACGGAATTATTTTTCCCAGGTTCCCGCAAACCAATTTTTCAAGTATTGCACCCGCATCAAGTGAACTAATAGAACTCAAATTTGACTTGTAAAAAAACATAATAGTGTTCTATAAAAGGCAGGTAGTTTTACACAGCAACCTACAAACTAAGAGTAACATTGGCAATAGAGTTCCAAACACAAAGTTAATCACATTTGCCGGCGCCGAACAATAGAAAACCAGTAAAGGTTATTTTCGATATTTTCTTGTTTCGCAAAAATAAAGAGATAAGTTAAAGATAGTTCTACCAGTGACACAGTTCTAGACAACTTACAAATGTACATATATTTTGCTTATTAATACATCCCCATAACTATTTTGTGAAGAGAACCTTTCCTTTAACGTTTACTATGTGCCATAGAATAACTTTATGTTCATTATAACACATATACTCGTATGTTAAGAGCTGTTCTTGTGTTTATCACCTAAGTCCTCCTAAACGGTAGAACGGATTTGGATAAAATTTTGTGTGTATATTTCAATGGGTTCTTGGATGATTTGAAAATGCAATTGTACCTGTTAGGTGGTGGACTATTTTAGTGATGTTTTTGTGCACGTTCGAGTGGGTCCCAGCAAGATTTGGATCCACGAAAGGAGTCGGTGAGATATCAAATAAATGATGACTCAGAAGTAGAATCGTTAGCAGTAATTGTAGAACAGCAAAATTTATAAAAATGTATTTAAAAAATTTCCTTCACTCTATAGTATAAATTTCGAATTTCATTTATACAATGTTTTGAAAATTCAACTATATGTCTTATATATTTGTTTCAGTACACATAGGACATCGTGATTGATTCTTCCAACATGGCAGGTAACGACTAAGCCCTATTTATTACACTGAATTTGTTAAGAAATATTTTTAGGTAAGCTAACTCAAATATTTTACATTTCCGCTCAGTCAATTAAATTATGAATGGGTTGAATTACGAGTGCTTAACAATGTTTTTACTACTCACTGCGGGAGTATTTGCATACTACTTAAACGCTCTATAAAACTCTTACTACAATTATTAAAATATCAAATCGCTCAATTAAATACTGTAAATATGGAAAGCATAAGAACAAGAATCAGTACAGTACAATACAATTGAATATATAGAGATATATCAAAGCAAATAAAACATAGTAAACTCGTTAATGTACAACGATCACACCGTGTTATATTAATATGTATTTAAATATAATCTTTGCACTTTTTTTCCAGAAACGCCTGCCTCAAACGAGTAAGTAAACATTTCGCTAACATTTTAATCATAGTAAAAAAACTTTTCAGGTTCACAATAAAATCAACAATGATTAATTATTTATGGACCGATATAAATCACATATGTTTTTTGAGATAGCCCGACTAGTTACAAACCTATAAGAAATTCCCCTAGAGCTCCCGCCGATTGCATATCTTGCTGCAACCAGCAGAAACTCATAAAGACTAAATATAAATTTGAAACTAACTTTAATGCCATCTCGAAAAACATACGCACATTAGTTCGACTCCATATAATAATGTTATTAACACTCCAAATAATTATCCGGCGCAAAAGGATGTCCTAAAAACTATACGAATACTCAAGAAAATACGAAACCGAATACTCAAGAAAATACGAATACGAACACTCTATTGAGTGTTCGTATTCGTAATGCTATTGCATTGTTAACAGGAAAGCAGAGAGCACCGAGTGCTAAATATCTCTATCCATACAAACTTGATGTGCTTCTACCACATTAATGTGATCACGTCGTGTACATATGAAAAACGATATCATTTCGAAATTTTAATACATATATTCGTACCCCACTACTTACTTTAAAACAAAGCCCTCCGCCGTGTCTGTTGGTTTGTCCGCGATAAACCCGAAAATTACGGAACGGATTTTCGTCCAACATTCTCGAGGTCTACTTTTGAGTAGATTAATTGAGATTAGAGGATAATTATTGAAAGTATCCATACACCTGGAACCTTTCATCAAAAACGCTTTGAGATATAACGAAACAATATACGGTGGGATATTTCTCTTTTATAGGTCTACAGAAAGGTCCGTGGGAGCCATATTTATATTTTAAAAATAATTTCATCATCATCATCAGCCTACTTCCGTCCACTGCTGGACATAATTAGGCCTCTCCAATGGCACGCCACTGAGCTCGATCTTCAGCTCTTCGCATCCAACCGCTGCCAGCCACTTTGCGTATATCGACACTCCACCTGGCTGGAGGGCGTCCTACGCTACGTTTGCCAAGTCACGGTCGCCACTCCAGAACACGTCTGCTCTAGCGGCTATCGTTTCTGCGACAGATGTGACCAACCCACTGCCACTTCAGCTTGCTAATCCTGTGGGCTATGTCGATAACTTTAGTTCTCTGTCGGATCGCCACATTTCTGAGCGACCTTAAATCGGTGGACCAGTCGCATCCTCAGTGTCCAAGTCTCGGCTCCGTAGGTCATGACAGATAGGACGCACTCATTAAAGACTTTTGTCTTTAGGCTTTGTGGTATGGGTGACGGAAAGACTTGACGAAGTTTCCTATATGCCGCCCAGCCCAGCTGAAAATTTGCCCGAGATAGACGTACTCCTCAACAACTTCAAGAGGCACCCCATTAATAGAAATCGGTTCCGGGATGACATGCTCATTGAACATTACTTTAGTTTTGTTCAAATGCATCCGGACACCGATGCGAGCAGAAAAATCAGCCAGGCTGGAAAGCATATAGTTATAGTCCTGCGCGGTTTCAGCCACGATGACTATATTATCCGTAAACCTTAGGTGTGAGAGGTATTCGCCGTTCACGTTTATGCCCCGTCCTTTCCAGTTTAGCGTCTTGAACATATCCTCCAGGGCATTAGTGAACAATTTGGGGGAAAAATACCGTCCCCTTGACTCATTCCTCGATGCAGGAGGATAGGTTCAGTTCGCCGAATGCGCATAATACCCAATCTAACTCCTAAAAAACGGTCACGTGCAATGCGCTAATTGGTAAGCTATTGAGACGAATACAGTATTAACCCTTATCAACTTGAATACCTTTGTTACCTCAGCATTTCATGCACATTATGATTATAATCTTTCAAACCATATAGTTTTATTAAATATATGAGGAGTTATAGCAAAATAAGAACTAATGCGCGAAAATAAATTCTAGCACAGGTCCGTGAAACCAGTGATCTCTTTGCTTGATCTTAGATGATTCGAAGTTGACGAGGTCTTCTAGTTAGATATATAGTTTACGTGGACTATTTCGTGTCCATATGTGAACATACAATTAGTTAAGTGGTACAAATTATTTCCATAACCTATAATAGCGTATTTTTGTTTATAAATGATCTAAGACCTTCACATATAACATTTTAATATTTTTCATTTTTTGATCTCATTTTTTAAATAGTATTCTTTCGAGGACGATCAATTTAAATATTTTCAATGTATTCGATAAATATACGTATTAACGCGAACCTCATATTTACATAGGTGGCGCTTGAAGTTAAAAAAGTATTTAAAGAGGACAAGACTCATATTTTCTTATATAAAGAAATTTCAAAGTAAGCAACAATGAATATGCGAGCGATACCCTACGCGATAAGTATAACGAAAAATCAGGGGTTATTCAAATTGAATTAATATGAGTCATTTACAACTTATACCTAACAAGACGAAACATATCGAAGAAGAATGAAAACAGTAAATATATCAAGGCTATTGAGTTTGAATGAGAGAAGCCAATAACATCACCTTATAATTTAATCTTATCCAACACAAGCGGCAAATTAAGAATTGCCTCTTACGCGAGTCTCTAGAACGCTCTCGTGTGTCTTTGATAGTGTATAAAACGTAACAACACGCCTGTAATCTCCAAAGCGATGGGCAGAGGAGTGTAGTAATACACTCCCACGTTTCACCATTTTTGTTTAGATCCCATGGAATAGGTGGTGAGGTGAGCCTATTACCATACACTGGGCACAGACCAGACTCCGTGTCACTACTAAAAATTCTGAATAAGAAAAATCCAATTGTATCCGAGCCAGAATTTGAACCCAGGACCTCCCGATTGACAGTCGCACATGCAACCGCTCGACCAACGAGGCTTGCTATACTTATCATAGAATGAATCTAATTTAACAAAATATCTACCTAGTCCGAATTTAAAATCAACACTTTATCGGTACCTATTAATACAAAGAAGTGAACAGTACAATTCAACGCTTAACTACATTACATTGAAAATATCAAACTTGGAATAATCAGTACTATAGGTTTCCATATAAGCAGAGAGCTTGCCTGTAGTATGGGAAATCTACAGGGGGCTAAAAAACATCAGAACTTCTTTATGGTGTATACAGATACATAATTAACTAATTAATCACGTAAATAATAAAAATAAAAGTCTTCACATATTATATCGAATATACTCGTAAATAACTAAACAATCGGCAATATAAGCACCTAATATTAGTATATTTTAATATTAATATACTTGACGACCAATAACCTTTCCCAGTGTCGTACGACTTATCTTGAAATTAATATATCTTGTATACTTCATTTATAGAAGCCACAATACATAAGACGTCAACTCATCAACACTGCGTTCTGCTAACAGTAACACTACTCGTCTACTTGTGTCTTTACCCTTTTTAACCGCAGGAGGGCTCTACTAAATTGGAGAGCAAAATGCGAAAATTTAGAAGGTCCGACATTAGTATTAAAACATAACATATAAATCGGACATATGCTACACTTCTCTGCCTACCGCTTACAGGATACACAGACGTCAAGTTATGTAAATTATGTAGTACCTACTAAGCCTTAGTACAAAGTTACATACTCGAAGTATCTTATTAAATAAATCATTCCATATTTCAAGAAATAACCGAGAAGCGTTTTACGAATATAACAGAAGTGAACAAGGCTTCACAATTACACAATCTTACAACAAAACGTCAAAGGATGTACATCGCTACTCTTAAGTAAGGTTGGTAATGTAACACATGCCTTGGGGCTCACCTACATGAGCTAAACGATTAGTGTATATTCCGCATAAGTTTGTAGTATGCACTTAACCACTTAATACCAATTAACACATAAAGTTGACTGCCATTATATAGCAAGAGCACGTGAAGGCCAGACCTCAGTTATTTTGTAAAACCGAACATTTCTCAACGCATGCTCCCAGTAACGTACTAAAAAAGTAACTAAGATGCATCAATACCGCTTACCAGAAACTCTTAGATGTTTTTAAATTGTCTTTTCGTAAAACAATTTATTTTGCCGCTACTTTTTTACAAATAACACAAATTAATCTTTTTTAGTTACGACATGGCGAGGATTTTCTCAAATGTAATTCTTGGGTCAGGTGGGCCTGAGGCAAGAGACATTTGAGTATCATGTATACACCCGGTCCGTTCAATGGATCTTTGTCTTTAGATTAGCGTAGAAAAGCCCTCAATTGAGATAGAGAACGGAACATCGTCCTAATCCCTTAGTTCGATCATAAGAGGTGTTCGATTTTATCTGTTACGCCTTTAACGTAGGCGAGGAGGTAGGAATTTCTTTCACCTTCGCCAGTCCCCTTTTTTTAATTACCATCCACCCATCTAAGTCGTCTTCTAAGTACTTTTGCGGGAGCTTGAAGTATCTGGTGGTCACACATGACGTCGGGTTGTATTTCACTGTTTTTAAATGCTCTTATCGTTTTATAAAGCGTGACTTGTTTCCATAATCACTAGTGTCAACCACCACAGTAGCGTTTCCCTTGTCCTTAGACAACACCAAAAACTTTTCATTATTGCACAAGTCCCGGAGACCTTTGAATTTTTCTGGGCGGATATTCCGTTTTGGTGGTTTCAATTTACGCTATAATGTAGACTGATTTTGCTTCAAGATTTTGGTATCTCGGTGAGGAATCTTATTACTCGCGATCGTCTCTTTGAAATTATTCACTTGGGTCATCACGAAAAGCATGCAAGTGATAAGCCAGTACATATATGTATAATCATATGTATAAACATTAACAAAACATTTTCATTTGATGAACTGAACAGAAAAATAGAAAAACGTGTAATGTACGTATAATACAGATCAAAGTTTTGGATAATAGATAATAATCTATGTATATCTACTCGTATATCTATTATATAATATTCTATATCTACACTAATAATAAAACTGTAACGAGGCGGTTACTGTACATAGACGATATTTTCGACAAATTTTCATAAGAGTTCTATAATAACACAATGGATTCTGTTAAATAACGTTTATTGGAATTTTTGTCTGTCTGTGTGTTAATGCACGCTAATCTCTGAAACGGCTTAACCGATATTGGTGCGATTTTGAACTCAGGACATCCGGATCGACAATCGCGCTTGCAACCACTTGTCCAATTTATAAATTTATTATTAATAATAATCCTTTTAATAGAAATAATAGTAGTCTTTTAATATTTTATTTTTTAAAAACAATAGTACAATTTAATAATGTTTAAAGGGTTGGGGGTTCTAGGGATTGCTACAATTTCAATCGTCTGGCAATGGATGACGTGATTTTTAATATTATTCTGAATGTATAAAAAATTGTGATTTAATTTATGACGAAATGAGATTGATACCTTTGGTATCTTTGGTACCTTTGGTATCTTTGGTACCTTTAGCTGCCAAAAGTCACGATGATCCATAGTTCATAGTCGCTTATCGTTTTACTTGTTCTGAGAGCATGAGCTGAGAAACTTTCAGGTGTAATAAAATAACCTAGGTCTGGCATTTACGGACTTTTAAACCATTAGTTTATAAATTCGTCGATAAATCAATGCAAAGCGTATAGGTATATCACAAAAAATTAATTATAGGATGGTAAGTATTTAGACATATAAATATTTTAAAAGTATTACATAGTGGAGTTAAAGTTTTTTTACCCGTCTCAAAGTTTTATCATAACGCCCTGTTTTCGAGCACGTTATTAATCACCACATCCGACTCGGACCCGAATTATACAATCGTGATGTCCGCATGCTTAATAGCTAAACGCTTCATGGCTACATGCTAAATAGAAACACTGCCTGATGATTAAAATGCATCCGATGCTAGACTCTTGCATTAAAAGCAAGAACATAATATCATTGTTTCCGATGTTACCCTCACAGAGTGTATATAACCGTTTTTATTATTAACCTTTTTTAAAAATGTGTACTGAAACAAAAAGTAAATATGTAGGTACTACTAAATTTCCACTGTATGTCCTCCCGATTTTTTTTAACTTTTACAATGATGACTTCCACCGCAGCGGCCTTTGCGTCGAAATGCATAGCAATTTCTAATCAAAGACGTACCTATCTTTGTTCTTTCAGACGTATTAATACACATAACATTTTCATAATGAAAAGACCAGGGATGGAAGAATTAGAAGCGTTTAAAGCTTCACTAACACGTGGACCCCTACTTAGTAAGTTAAAACACAAATTACGAGTAAGAACATAATTACCCTATTTCCATTTATCAATGTTTGAAATTATAATACCAAACGCTACGTACTACCGGTATATAGGTCTTTAGTTGTTGAATGTCATAATCATTGTAGAATATCAGCATGCTACCGCTGGCTCTTATTTAATAATTTTGTCAGGAGTCGACCCTATTCGATTTCTCAGTAAGTTGTTTTTGTTTCAGAATTTATGTCACTGCTTATAATATTTGCAACTTGCTAAACCTCGTTGTTTCATTTTTATTTTCAGATAACGCAACGAACATACGCTTATTCCGTGTGCGACTCCCCAGGCTGTCTGAGATGAATGCGCAGGAACGACTTCCTGGGACACAGGGCTCTAGGGTAATGGATGCCGTACCATCGTCTTCTCCACCTGTTCCACTTGTACCTGGGCCAAATGCCGATCCACAATGCTTTCGACCTGTTGCCCCACAGTTAGGTGAACAGCCGCAATTTGCTGTCCCTTTTCCCCCTCGGACTACTGACCAAGCAGTATTCAAGCGACCGCTTGTTCCTAAGATGAACGAACACAAACGATTCTGTGGATCCCGTGTTATACGTGGACAACAGGTTTTCCATGTGCGAACAGTTACATCAACTGGTAGACAAAATTGGCACCCTGGGATGCTTCCTCCGGGGCCACATGGTCCACCAAGGGCATTTGTTCCGGAAAGAAGAAGACGGGTGCCGTTTTACCATCCTTTTGTTCCAACGACCAGTGGACGATCAACCGCGGCACGTGCTCCTCCGGAGCCTCCCTACTCACTAAGGTAATATGTGTAATAGTACATACACACATGAGTATATCACATAAGCTCGTCTAGCGGATATCTAATGACACTATCGATATTAATAATGTATTGTTGATATCGTGGTAATAACCCCAAGTGGATAAAAGTTAAATACAAAAACGTTAGGAATAACAGCGCAAAATTGCAGCAATATTTTTGTTTCCACCGCGGGTTAAAATATCCCGAGGAATGGGGTTCAACGGAAATATTACATTCGCAGGAAAGAATTAATAATGAAGTAAATAAAAGAATGACGAATTAATGAAAACCTAATATGTACATAATATAATAGTACCATATGTAGCATAATATATATTATCGAGCCGGGGAATCAAAGCTAGGGCCTCGCCATCAGCAGTCGCGCTTGCAATTACTCGACCAACGAAGCAGTCAAGTATATAATTAATTATCATAAATTATTTAATTACGCAGTCGTTTCTTTTTACAGCGTTGCTGTGGAGTCACTGCTTAGAGCACGGAGATTTAAAGGTATGACCACTAATACTTAAGCTAACGAAACTGTTGTGGATGTGTTATAATGTTTAAAACTTTCTAAAAAAAACAGATTTCCAAAACGATTTTCATCAGTTTTCCAAACCGAATTACTTTTCTTAGACAATGATAAAGGATAAAATCTGTTTGAAATCTCTACATTTGAAATTCCCTTCCAAATACAATATAACCCCCTTGACCCTTTTTTTATTTCACTGTTGGGATACGGGTCTCCTCTCACGATGAACGGGTTAAGTCTACAGTGTGCTAAGCTGGCCAAATGCGGTTTGGTAGACTTCGCACGCCTAAGAAAAAATTTTTGTAACCTCTAAGGTGTGCAGATTTCCTCACAAAATCTTTCTTCACCGTTTCAGCAAGTGATATTTAATATTAAATAGCACAGTTTTGAAAAGAGACGCTCGCTATGCACGCTAAGAAGCTAAATTTTAAACCACTAAACATTAATAACCTAGTGGTTTAGAATCCAACCTCAAATCGATGGCGAGCACCTCTTTAAGAAAAAAATATATATTTATTTCAAATTGCAGACCCGTTACTGTCAAAAATACCAAAGGTACCGGAAACGGTACCGGATGACTTCCTAGATCAAGATGATAAATGGAGAAGGTAATGCTATATAAAAAATAGTTGTACATTTATCACAATCAATAATTCATATATTGAGAATTGATTTTGAAATTAACTAACAATAGCATTGCATCTGAAGACTTTTCGATATTAACAATATGCGACAACTTATTTTGTATCGAAATTATGTGCTACCTTAATGGGCCAACTCATCTTACATGGTTGATCACAAAATGTAATAATACTTACCGTTTTAATTCGAAAATGTTCTTACTTGTATAGAATTAATTCGATCAATTGTGTCAATACCTACACCGGATATAATAAGTCGTGTTGTGCTATATTCATATATTTACACTTCTTCTTAGCGTGTCGATGACAGACACATTTTATAATAAGTCCCTAAATGGTTTTAGCCTAGAATTTTGCCACGCTGATTGAATTTTTTTAATTTTCTAATTTTCTTTACAACCAATATTTACACTGATATTGGTTGTAAAGAAAATTTAGTACGATAAATAGAACCTACACCAATAGTTTTTGAATACTAACGTCCATAGAAAACGTCTGTACAAATTGGAACTAATCCTTTATTATTAAAATTGTTAATTTTCACAGGATAGCGAAGTCAATAATAAAAGCTCCATCTCAAGTCCTAACCCGAACGTGGGCACCAAAAACAGTGCCAGCACCAACCTCTGAGCTAGCACCAACCATAAAGTCAGCGAAAGCCCTAAATCCACTACCAGTTCTAAAGCTTGCACCAGCCCTGAAGGCCGCACCAGCCCTGAAGGCCGCATCAGCCCTGCAGGCCGCACCAGCTCTGAAGGCCGCACCAGCTCTGAAAGCCGCACCAGCTCTGAAGGCAGCACCAGCCCTGAAGGCTGCACCAGCCTTGAAGGCCGCACTTGCCCTGAAGGCCGCACCAGCCCTGAAGGCCGCACCAGCCGTGAAGGCCGCACCAGCCGTGAAGGCCGCACCAGCCCTGAAGGCCGCACCAGCCGTGAAGGCCGCACCAGCCCTGAAGGCCGCACCAGCCGTGAAGGCCGCACCAGCCCTGGAGGCTTCACCTGCCTCAATGCTCCTAGTACCCCTGAAACCCTCTTCAACCCTGAAGACTATACGAACCCGAAAGAAGAAATCAATCCTGAAGCCTCCACAAGCCCGTAAATGTCCTCGACCCCGAAAGCGCGCAAAAAAATTGATTCTCAAACATATCTTAGAGCAAGCACCAGCTCCAGAACCAGCACCGGCCCCTGAACCAGCATCGGCCCCAGAACCAGCATCGGCCCCAGAGTCAGCACCGGCCCCAGAACCAGCACCGGCCCCAGAACCAGCACCGGCCCCAGAGTCAGCACCAGTTCCACAGCCAGCATCAACCCCAAATACAACACCGGGTGCAGCCAAACTACACGGTAATCTTACATCTACTGCAACTACGAGTAACAAATGTACCGATCAGTATGAAACAATAATATGAATAACGTAACCAAAGCATATTGAATCGTCATCGTTACTTTCTTAATGTGTACGCTTTTAAAATAAAATTAGTACAAAGAAAAGTAAAACACTGTAATATTATATAAAGCATTATTTAATAATAATTGACTGATTTCTTTTTATAGACGTGTACGAGTTCGTAGAAGAGGAGGAGTCATCACCGCCTCTGTCACTGTCCCGGCTGCATCACAGGTGAGGACTCTTTTATAAAGTCGTTAAATGTTTCCCATTTACTTTGTTCTTCAAAAAATAAATAATAAAAAGTAAACTGATATATCATGCTAAGCGTTAGTAATGGAAAAGATAAATAATTAGTTAAATGTATCTTATTCGAATAAAAACGTTATCGTCGTCTAAAAAATATAGCCAAATTCAGAAATAAACACGTATCGAAATTCTAATGTTTACCTTTGAAATGTATTGTTTACACAAATGTCAAATAATTAGAGAAAATTGGTATTTTTTTAAATGACCGTATATGAACATACACGTATGTATTTACTTATTATTTACTAGCGGACCCGGCAGACGTCAGCGTGCCCGGAAAGGCAGTTTACAGTTAATTGTATATAAAGACATTCTGTAGTATATTAATTGTAAAAATAATATAAATAATAGATAAGAATGTAAAAAGTAAATAAGTAAAAATTTAGTATATGAATTTAGATATTCCAAAGATAGCAGGACATCTTCATGGTATAGGGAAAGTGGAATTGTTTTACTCCGAATTTAACAACGCGTGCGAAGCCGCGGGCAAAAGCTAGTTACATATAATAATTTTTTTTTTGCAAAAGCCTTTTTTCCTTAAATATCGTAGGGTTCTTAAATGTAATTAATTATATACATCACATTAGAAACTTCAAAAATAACAGTATTTCTCTAATATATAATGATATTATACATATAAACCTTCCTTAAAACCTTTAAAAAAAACCACATCAAAATCCGTTGCGTAGTTTTAAAGATGCATACATAGGGACAGACAGCGGAAACCAACTTTTTTTATGCTATGTCATCATCATCATCAGCCTATCTCAGTCCCTGCTGGACATAGGCCTCCCCCAATGAACGCCATCGCGCCCTGTCCTCGGCTTGTCACATCCAGCATCTGCCTCCAGCCTTTC
>DWME01002461.1:0-20780 GCA_018244795.1 Parelbella ahira ahira | reverse complement strand
CATAACTATTGTCGTTTTTGGTCAGAATACAGGACGACAATAGACGTTCCATACTTGTCGTAATTGCAGCAAGTTGCAAATGTTCGACGCAAAGCTTCAGATATATTAAGGATATGATAGAACTACATATTCCGTCAAAATATTATGCTACTTATCACCTAAATACTTCTGCTGTACAGCTTTGTGGCTGTTTTATGCTTAACTACCACTTGCAAAGATCTTTTTTAATTGCTGAATTTAAAATGAGCAGAGCTAATCTTAATAGAACGTTCTCGGAATAAATTACTGGCAATTAATGTCTGATTGTAAAGCTCCTGGAACGATCTATATTTCAAATTAATTTCGAAAAACGAACAATCCAATGCCCTAATCGCGCCAGTCGGCGGCATGCGGTTCCGTGTTCGTCCGAAAATAGTTTAAACGCTGGATAGCCGCATTCCACATTTCCCTACCGGCTGGTTTGCGGGTTATATTAATTTCGGCATTTCCGAACGAGACATTACACCGGTTACACATTTAAATTTGCATCGAACATTTAAAACATCTTTATTTCAAATAATTAAAATAATTGATAGTGATTTTAACTATCTACAGATACAGCTACAGACCCAACAAGCTTTTTGTTTTTATTCGTTCATCAAAAAGTATCGCAACATTCCAATAGTTTTTATTGAATGGTTCGAATTAAATATTCGTACTGACAAATCGAATTTCTCTATCCGATTATTTTGATTCGAAAAACGATTGATTATTTACGCAACAAAAATTAATAGAGTATACGAATCGTTAACATTAAAAAGTATTCAGTAACTATATTAAATAAGAAGAAAATTACATTTAAGTAAATCTACTGAGCTCCAAGTTTCAAGAGTATATAAACAGAAAATTAAGACTCGTCGTTTCCAGTAAGTACATATTGAATTACACTTGATTGTATTGGATTACTCTTATCAAAACGTATCGTGAGGCAAACATACGTTTATATGGAAATGGTTCATGCTCTATACTTAGTTGGCACAAATAGATGTAAGCATACATTCTTCGGCATATGTTATATCGTAAATCGCTGAAGAGATGCGATTTAATGACACAAAAAAAATGAGGAAATCTGCCGCTTTACATCACCCGGTAGAAACACGTGAACATGCGTTTATTACGTTCAATAAGTGATAGTGATGGCTTCAATCATACGTGTCAGCAACAGACCGAAGCAATTAGAAACGCAGCGGGAGCCCCATAGTACCCAATCGTTGTTTTGTTAATGGGAATGACTCTCTATTGGTTACCATTGAGTAGCTAGACTGTTGCGTGTTTGAAAATTCGTACAGAGTAAAAAAACTTCAAAATATCTCGTAGCAATTGTACTTGTGGAGTTACAAATGTATGTACATATGAAGATAAGTGTTGCCTGATACATACATTTCTTAGAAATGTTCTAAATTCTATTTGCATTAACTGCTCACGTTATGCTCACAAATAATACAAGTAGAGTTTCAGCGCCACGCGGAAACGCATCGCGATTGACGATTCTCTGAGCATTCCTCGAGCTTCGTTTGAAGTAAACGTTCGTTGGAAATAGTTTTAGTTTTGTCGCTACATTAGTTTACATGTAATTAAGTTCGTGGAATGCTCCTTTTAATAATGTCTAAATGAGAAAACTATAGAATACAATCAGAATCGGTATAGCCGCGCGGAAATATATCTGCACAATTGACATACCGCGTAAACACATACATCCAGTAACACTTGCAATAGCCAAAACTGAATCGTAGTCATTAAAATTAATAGAGGAATAATCTAAAGTTTGAACATGAGGAAAAATAATGTAAGAGTATAAAAAAAATAAGAAAAATGCTTCGTACACAATTTTACACTTTACTTACCCACTTGCAACAATCCCATGAAGAACGTAACTATAAATACCTCGAATTCTAACTCATTCGACATTTATTTGCTTTTCAAGATAAAAGCATTCACGAACTATTCAAATAGTCATGCGGAAAAGCATCTGCGCGATAAACGGCACAGGTCAGGTGTTCAAAACAAGCATTTCCTAGAAATGTATGTACATACTTATTTCTGTTTGTATTCGTATACATTTATGATTGTAGTGTCGTTTATAATACAAATAACATGGTCTGCTATGCTTACAAATAACAGAACGAGACACGTGTCCAGACTTAGAAATAATACAAGTAGAAAGAACGATTCAATGCGGAAATGCATCTGCGCAATAAACTCCGCACTCCGCAGCTTGTTCGCGGATCAAACTAGCTTCGGCGTTACTTCTTAGAAATTAATTAATTAAAGTTTCTCTTTACTGCGTCGTATATTTTGTTACTGTAACTCGTTATTGTCACTTATTTCAGTTTACGTTGCATGTATAAACATATATGTTTAATGATCTTGATAGTTGGTATCATTTCTGTGATACGGACTATTGTCCTTAGAACCTACTAACAAAATTCAACTTTTTTTATATTTACGAACAATTTACCAATTGTCTAAGATTAAGTTATTTACTGTAAAGGTTAAGAAGAACATACAGAAGAAACGTTAGAGTTTTCCATGATTTTCTCTAAGGTATGTGAAGCTGCCAACCTTACAAGAGAGCCATGTCAATAGTTCTTGAGTATATCGTATATCACTGACTTTTAAAACATATTGATATTCGTTTAGGATGTGAAACACTTGCTTATACATATAACATAAATGACTGGAAAAAACATGTCTAGTTTTTATAACGTCTTTCATTCATATCTTCCAAAGCATGCACATATTTCGAAAAGAAAAATACAAATATCATGACAAAGTAATTACGGTTGCTTTGTACTAGTACATTTCAACAAAGCACTGACACTATTCAGCTTAAAACCGCAGTGAAAACAACGTATTATAAGAAACTCAATGATTCTGTAGGGTCGCTTGTTTTACATCGGCTGGCAATTATCTGCACATGCGTGAACCCTTTGATGTTCCACTGGTCCACGGTGATAGAGTCCTGGAAGGGGCAAGATTACTGAGCGCAGTAACAATATTAACTAGAGCGTAGTGTACCAATGTAAACTATTTGTTTTATACCGCAAAAATATCTTTGATTATTGGTTGGAACAGATAGAAAAAATATAATCATTTATTGTTCATATTTGTAGATGAAATGCGTATAATTTTTTTGATTAATTTTTATCTATGAAACTAAAAACATATTTTACATGGTGAAAGTTAATACCACTGAAGGATAGGTAATAATAGGCTTTACTGCGCGAGAAAACTATGGAAAATACGCAATGTAAGTAATATGAGCAATATGTAACTGAACACTGTCGGCGACAAATCTTATTTACTACAATGAAATTATGTAAAAAACTTACGCATAGTTCGAAATAACTTCACATTTAACGTTACGAGTAAACTAGGTCGCCACATAGGCCGGCGTTCACACATTCCATATATAAATCAATCTTCAACTCTAATCCATTTTCAATCTGTTAGCTTACACATTTAACAGCGTCATATTTTCAGACGAAAAACACATACTATCAATCAACTGAGACCGGTCATTACTTGAATCTAAGCAGTCAAGTTTATGGTCATATATCTCACGTGTCACGGCTCTTCCAATGAGTTATACATCGTCGTGTATTGTTTATGGGTGATTTATATCTATAGGAAGTCGACCTAGTTCTCAGTTTAGTAGAACAAGGTGTTTTCTTTTGACGGCTTTCCGTTGTATAGAGGAAATGGCTCTTATAATAGACTTTTATATTTATTTCATCCAGTTTTATTTATCTATTCATTACCATGGAAAAGCTGCAGCTAGCGCCTAATCGTAACAATCGTCAATAAATTTAGAACGAAGTCCATTTGTATGTTTCCGCATATAACTTTAAACCCAGTTTTAAGTGGTGCGAAATATAACATAGGCGAAAGGTGAGAGTAATACGGAGCGTATTACTCCCATTTGCCCACCCCTTCGGGTAAATAGAGTCGTGATGTTATGTTAGATCCACGATTGCCAAACCTCCATGCGTTTGTATAATCTATTATCTTTTATTCTGTCTTGTATCTGTTTTATGTTATTCCATGTTCCGGAAGTTCCAATTAGACTGTAATTCTGGAAAGCGTTTACGTCACTTCTGATATAAGCGAAACGAGGTCGGGTTCTCATGAACAGATTATATTTGTAACAAAATTGAGCGTAATTTAATATGCTTTCAGTTGTCTCGAATCCTTCCTTATTTAGCCCCAAGTGTATGCTTCCCTGTGAGTTTCACATATAAACATTGCTACGTTTATTATATATTTAGTTTTATTTATTTATCTACACTTTATTCATACACCTATAGGTCACCTTACATTCGCCTATAGGTAATTTACAAAGGGCGAACGTTTCGAACTTAATGCCTAATGGCATTTTCTGACAATCCATCCGTGATGATGGTAACAACACGGGTAGGCACAGTAAGTCATTGCTAATATTGTGTTGTAATAGTGTTATAATTATTATTATATGTCTATTGCCATAAAAAAAATCCGTTCAAAAATGGAATTACAAAATCCACTCAGCATACACACACATCTCGCTAACAGGTTGCTTTTGCCCAATCACCATATAAAATCCCCGGGTCGTACGAGGTCATACAGTCAACCTGTAATATCATGCGGGATGTGAAAGTGTTATAATATAGTAAATGATACTTTCGTACATTTATGTCATCTATTCATTTATTTTCATTCAGTAACATATACATATAAACGATTCGGAGACGATACCTGCTGTGTCCTACCGGTGAAGTACTACCGACAGAATTCAGTCTAATATAAAGTTAGATATTAGTGTTTACATGCAGTTACATGCAGTCTGTAGTTTTTATAACTATAAATAAAGTTCATCATTCGCGTTTAATTAAAGCCGTAGAACTATCGATACAAGATTATTTAAAACAGGATTAATTTGTTAATTAATTTATTTGAATTAATGGGATTAATTTGTTTCGATGGGATTAATGTCACAATACAATCCGATTATAGCCCTAACGATGCTGTGGAATGAAATATACATATAACGTCTATATACCGACCATTAGCATTAAAGACCTACCGCAATTTCACATGTGAATCATTCGGTCCAAAATAAATACGTATCAATAAACATTCACTCACTGTTTGGGGAAGGATGCCAAAGATCCGACCTTCATTCGAATGTTCTCGATCGGTATTTTCAATGCCGCGCTCATTCGATTTATCATCGATTAAATTTTAATTTAATTGATTTATCCACCGATTAATCCATTTTGACGTTTCGATTTCGAACGTAACGTCGTATCAGTACGAATATTGATTAGTTTTTAGTGAACATTCTACATTCTATATATGGTTGCTTCTATAAAATTTCTTTCATAAATACATCAACTGTTAAAAAATCTTTGTTACACAAGAAGTAACTGAAATAGTTAGTACAGAAGCTTATGAATATCGTTACTTAAATCCCACATCCGTCCAAGATTTTTACAATTATGACATTTATCGTATTCAATTTCGATGTATCAGACTGCTATCGATTCCCCACTGTTCAAGAATAAAACGCACATAAACGTAGTATATTTCCGCGGTCGTATACATAAACAAAATATTCGTGGCACACACACAGAACAATTTACAACGTATAGGAAACGTAGTAGTTTCAGGATTAGTATGGAAATTATCGGACAACTTTCAAAAACACGATATCGTACCGGACAATTGATCTGTATTCTCTTTTACTCATTCACATTACATAATAGGAGTATCTAAACTACAAACGAGTGGGAAACAAATTGTGCACACGCGATCACAATTACGACAAAATAATAAAAGAACAACGACACGATGCGTGTACTACATTGAAGCAGGATGGAGATAGTTAGTGAGTTGTTGCTTTTAGTACGATATGTCTCGTTCAGGCCGTTTACACACGAATAGCAAAACAAATATAAAATAATACTTAAATATGTATTATACAAAATAGCCTTCAACATCCTTTGCTAGACAGTACTTTATTCTTGACAGCGAAAACATTACTGTAGAACGGTTGTTAATAAAGCAGCCTAGATGGCAGCACTGTTGCCTACATGGCAATACCGTAGTCAATGACATGCGGTTGTTAACAATGCATACTTATGAAGTTTGTTTTCAGCCAAACTAATATTATTTTGTTGTCCGTATATTCATTACCATGATATTATTGTACTAGCATGTCGCTTGTGTTGTTTCGTTTCAATGAGACAAATACATATGGCATTCCAATTTATTTTTTAAGTATTCACTACTAATTTCAGTTGGAATGTTAGACCTATATATTTGTTATTAGAAAGTCTGGTTGCGTCGTCATACAAATTGACAACGAAGTAGTTCTTCAAAAACGTAACTTTCTAACTTTCCATTATTTCAGTTCATAACTATATCGCAAGTATAACCAATTACTTTTTTATGACTTATGAACAACTACTTATTTCTGTAATATTCTATGAACTTTCCATACATTTTCATAGTCCATAGACAATTGTCCATGAATATTTTATTCTAAGACTCATAGAAATTAATTTACAAACTAGTTAAATTCGCTGATACTGTTTCCCGAGTTGCAAATTTCATACCACAACTAAGTCGGTTCAGAAGTTATATTAGGAAAATTAGAAAACTATAAAAAATAAACTGACAATAATTATAATAGAAATACAGTGTCGTTGAATAAGACTAACACTTTTATGTTACTTTTATCTTGAAGAAATCTCTACTTTAATATATATAAATGAATAACAAATAGATTCATAACAGTGCTCTACACTCCATACATGTGTAAAAGTCCTTATTATAGCCCATATTGTTTACGATACCGCCACTGAGTCATATCGAACATGAATAGGCAGGGAACACGGGAACCGCTCGCTGTTCAGTGGGTACATGTTTATATGTAGACGAAGTTATTGTTATTGCACTCACGAATCGAAGGCTGAGTTTAATTTAGAAACAAAAACACCCTGATTTCTATTTCATAAATTTCTTGTTCAACTTGCCAGCCAGTTACTGAGTATTATATTAGTAATATACGACTTACATTTTTTAAAGGCCAAAAAATTTGTTTTTTTTTATTTAATTATTTGTCGTTAAACAAATATATTACTAGCTGTGATTAAATAGTGGCAACACTTATACCGGCTTGGACATTATCTCTCCTTTGGGTCCTTGTCGGAATTTTATAATTAATGTTTTTCAGTGTATTTTAAACTAAAGATAAAACTGAATTTGTCCGTTTCTGCAACAAGCCAAAATAATTCATGAGAATGCAAAGAAATATAATGAAAATAATACATAAATGGAAGTACCTATGAAAATTGTGCATAATTACATATTTTGTTTAAATATTTTTTCTTATTGTCACTATTTTTAACATTATTTAGTAATGAATTAAAAACTTGAGTATGCGAAGAGGATGTTTTACAATGTTATTAAAGTCTTCTTGAGACTGTAACTGACCAAAATACTTATAAAGTTGATGAGTCATAATTTTTAATATCGAGTATGCGCTCACTTGACTAATGGACAGGATTAGATGTTTATACGCAAATTACACAATTATTATTAGTAATGTTATGGTTTAAAGCTGAATAAATTATTTTTCGGATAATGAAGGTCAAACATAGTCATTATTAGACTTCGGTCTGTTAGAATAGGTATGTTCGGCACTGGATACTCTCTGCCTACCCTGTAACGGTCTTAGCGAAACGATATAATAATAATGCATATATTATAACACACTCTTATCAACCAAAGTCACACGTCACCAGGTTCTTACAGAGTATATTTACTTAATGAATTAAGAACTCTTTAATTTTTATATATTATATATTTGTTATACATATACATTTTATATATTTTTTAAATATATATCATTAAATTACATTTGATGATACGGATAACTACGACTACTTGAAATACAACATGCGTCTAAACGCAGCATGTTAAATTTAATTATTACGTTCTGGAACTAGTTACAGTAGCAACCATCTTAATATGTGAGGCACCGAAATATTTTTCCTATTTGATAGCACGGTTTCTCAAGGAAACTCGTGTTTACGTAGCTCATCACATCTTCGCAGTCGCAACTCGAACTGATCTCGCCGAGTCGCTCACCTTGACTCCGCCACACGTGGATCAGCTAACGCTTTGTAAATAAAATGTTACCGTAATGTAAATATTATGTATTTTACAGTACATTTACTGTTAGTCCTCGTGATAATCGCAAAAATACGTAGCACGCTACGAGATGCTTAGGAACAGATGAAAAATACAATGACGAATTAATAGATCATTATACTATTCTTTGCAGTTGAATGGCGCCTTTCATTTTACAAGAATTACAAGCAATAATAACAATTATATATTATTGTACATTATATACAAAAAACTCTAATTGTAAGGCGTGTGAAGTCTGCCAACCCGCACTTGGCCAGCGTAGCAGACTATGGCGTTAACCCTTTCAGTCTGAGAGAAGGCCCGTGTTCTAGCTAACAGTGGAACGATAAAAGGGTTGGAAGAATAACATAAAATAATTTATATATAATACCTTCAAACGTACCTCGAGAATATCAACAAATTATATAATACACATTTACTTTTACACACATTCCAAAGCTTTATAATATATTTATTATATGTAAAGATTATATGAATAATCTGAATAATAATAATCTAAATATATGTAAGAACATAACATTATCCATCTATGTATGTACATTCACAGTGATAGTCATTTAATTATCTCATAGCATTGCGTTTGTGAAAGTTATAGAACGACACGAGCTTGTGTCTTGACCGTGTGTCCGTGTCGGCGTGATGCAACTGTGTTGTAAGCGTTTGACCTCAGAGGTTTGAACAGCTTAGATCTCATACACCACCTAACTTGTTTCACTATTATCATTCTATTGTCAATGAAATATATTTTTTTTACATAATATTAATAAATAGAGTTTTGTTCGGGTATATCAATAATAAATACTACGCTTTCTCCACATGCTATTATTTTACAATAATCAAATTGCACTATTAAATACAATTATAATTTACGCAATTTATTCATATTTTATCATTTATTATTGTTGTCTTGTCACTCGTATCACAAACCTTGTCACAAACTTAACGTGTTTCTTGTACGTTTGTCACTCTTATTGTTTATCACTCCTAAGGTAAAATTAAATTGGCTGTTAAATTTAAAAATAAATAATTTTATCAAGTCATGTCATATTCTTAAACAGTGGTGTACGTTTATCATTGTCAATGACAATCAGTAGATAATTATTCTAGACATTCTATTAAATTATTAGATACATAATATCCATACATATTTTATCTCGTATCATCAACTATTGCGTTATTGTATTAAGAAGATAAAAATCTAAACTAATAATAAGTTTACAAAATTCTCATGAATTTTACTCGTTATATTTAAATATTTTATATTCACGTATGAGTATTATACACACTGTATACTATGTGACGTGCAAACCTGCGAAATCATTCCCATCCGAATATTTTGGCTCCGAATAATATCCATAAATCTCATACGAAACCATAACCGAAGTCTTATCCTATCCCATAATGTAGGTGGTAAGATAAACTTATATTTGTTATCATCATAAATTCCCACAGTTATCCCCGTAGTTTCAGCGGCGCACGTGTGTCGGCGTCGAGATGAATTATTTATAGAGACCGCGCTGATCTGCGGTTTCCGGCACTCGCTCGCTTTCTTGCTCCGAGCCGAACGGGCTCAACACAGTTCATAGTTCATTTCAGTTAAGTTTATTGCTGATCCACGATGACGTGTTATAATCGCGAAGTAACGATTGAATAACAACATCTTTCTATAACTTTCGTTAGTTCCATATTCAAATTTAGTTCCAATTACAACTTTAGTTCCAAATTTATATATAGTTCTAAATATACTTGATTATCGTGATAGACAGCAGTGACTATCTAATTTTTTTTCTAAACATATTGCCAGTGTGGCTGAATATGGGTACCGGAGTGCAGAACTCTTTTATGGTGATGTTGGTTTAGACGCGAAAATAAAGGATTGTTTGTGACAATCTCCAGATATTTCGAGGATGCGATATTTAATAAAAACACTCATCTTAATACAACGAGTTTACTATTTTTCGAATGAAATAATTCATTTGCTATCTCTACATTTCAACCATAATATAATTTGCCGACCAATCCAGATGATATCAGAACTGAATTAAAAAATGAAACAGTTCTTAACGAGCTCTTAAACTTGCATACAAAGTAGCAACATGGTACTACCATACTACAACGGAAGCGGCCATTGTGTGACGTCACTGATGTCTTGGAATGCGCTGATAACGACGTGGGGGATCAGGACGCCCTTTGATACTGTATGCTAAGCTGTCTCGCTCATGAGATTACCCACTAGACTGATGAAATTTTATGCCTCCTGCACTTTGTAAATCTCGTTTCACAATGCACCTTTATCTTTACATTGTATTATTAAATGCGCACTTGCCAGCAATGTTACGTGATATTTATGATCAGCATGTTTAGCTTCGTATAGGAGTCTCATCCTACCTGCAAGATGATTAAGGATAATATAAAACTTCAATACCTTTTGTGTGTGTTTCACGCATGTGGAAAAGTACCTACGTACTTATTGATTTGGATATATCTATACCTGCATATAAATTTTAAATTAGGGGCACATTATTTCTGCATATTACGATTATTTAAAAATTAAAATATATATTTATTTTGTATATAGCTATTTTATAGTTTCAATGGGACACAGTTTTGATGGTAAAAAAATTTCAATCCAAAATGGTGTATCGTCCATCCGTGTCAACCGTGAAAAATTCATAGTGTCGGTCTAGAAGTACAGAGTGTTAATATTTTAGATTTTATTTACATAAAAGAACCATTGTCATACACCTCGTAACAAATACACGGCCACAAAAGCGCTGCAGCAAAGTTTATTTATATATTCGCGATTGTACAGTGAATACAGTACATCAAGCGACTATCGTGGCTAGCGATATCTCTTTTGAATAGGCTTTATCTCGATGCTGCTAGGAATTCTCTGAATGGCTTGAAATCCATTCAGAGATGGATATTAGTAATGCGGGGAGTTTATTGCTGTCTTTGTTCCCACTGAAACATTTATTTGCATTAACAAAGTATGGACATAAAGATGTTATGCAAGTTACGGACATTTCCAATATAATGTAATGTTTGTAATAATGCTACCTACGCAGTACAAATCATTATATTGTGATCGCTTTGGATAATAAGCACTGCTAAATGGACATCAAGCCTCCAGGAAAGAGTAATTTAATTAATAGTTCAGGGATCATTTCGACTGGTAATGGAATCCGAGAAATTCTCTTTAAAAGATATCTCATGTTAAAAGATATGCCCAATCTGGTTAAAGTGCTATTGTAATCAATGTGCATAACCCTCAACTACGACTAAGTTTTTCGTACACATGTCCTCTAATCTGTGTCTAGAATTTCAGTTTGATGATCTCATATTCGTAAAAATATTGCCAGCCAGATGATTTCAACAATGTATGTACACGTTTTAATAATGTACTTACCATATTTATAATCAAAAATATGCATACGAGTACATGATCAATATACGCCAGCGTTGAGACAAGCATTACCTTAAATTTAATTCCAAAAACGTGACATCTGTTTTAAGGGATTACGAAATCTTTTACTATAGTATCGTTAAATTACTATATAGAGATAAAATTAACAATCGATAAATACGCTACGTTCGGCTAACAAATCCATCTGAGGCGAGTGTGGGCGCCTTGAAATTGCATTGTATAGGAAACGGAATAGATATTAAATATATATTTTGAAATGTATTTCAATGGCGATAAGAGTTACTTTATTGCGTTTGTTTATTTTCCTGCGGCCACACGTACAAGATCGCGAATTGTAGTCATTTCGCAACGTGACAGCCATATGGTGTACACAGAGTACAGAAAATAGAATTTACTGCGAAATACTTCGTAAGAGATACGAGTAGGTAACTAGTCGAGTATGTACGTGCAATACGGTTGGATGATAATAGGATATCGGCGATGTTGGAATTTCGTTTAAGTATATAAATGCAATTTATTAATTTTAATTATTTATTTATTTATTAAAACAATCATGACTAACGATACCACATGTTTGCAATAATTTTATTTCTACAATAAGTTACAACCACCATACATATAACATATATGTATAAACTATGAGTTACATGTAACTCTAAGTCACAATTTCTTGGACGACTTTAATTTAAACAAAGATTTAACGTTTTTTCAAATCCTTCAGTTTCAGTTTTTTATCAGTTTAAGTTTTTCAATATTTTTTCAATTTCTACCATATACTCAATTTGAAATTTTCTATACAATTATGGATTATTTATCAATCATACTGAAATTCTGATAACAATGAGACCGATGTGAACTATATTTAAATGTGAAAAGCACCGAAGACTGTTAATTTTTTCAGTGTCTGTATGTGGCCAATGGTAAATTTCCACGAGCATTTATGTGCTTCAGAAGGCGTATTAAACGAAACAAATTGTTATGATATAATAAACGTTGAACCTTGTCGAAAGGTTTTAAAGGTGACACAAACAACCAACAGATCCCAGACTACTCCTGTCACAGATGATCTTCAAATTTCAATACAGCAGCATTTCCGCTAAGCCGTCTCCAACCAAACCTATCAGGACTCGCTCTGACTGCACTGAGGATTAAAACTCCAGCTGAGCACAAAGATAAGCTGAATCCGACCTGTCTGGACTGTAATACTATGTCGTTTCCCAAACCATCCGGTACTTGCGTTTAATAGACATGTTACCTACAATCGTGGTATCTCGTATAATATGTACCTACTCGTACATACATTTTTAAATTTTAATGAAATAGAATATTTTAACAGCATGTACATTGTACGTATGTACCTACTAATCAGAATGGTCTGGTTGTTGAATGTTTAGGTTCTTATTTAGAGTAGATGTTCATGCTAACCAAATCACTATGTATACACAACTGGACGATTTGGCTCACAAGACTTACAAACTAAAAAAATATGTTACTTATTAAGTATACAACAATCATTACTTTCTACGTGAAATTGTGGCTATCTTACATTCTTCTATCGCTTTATTTTTGCACACTGATTTTCATATTTCATCACGTAAATAGTAAGTACATATAAAATTACTTTATTTATTTACTATACTATACTATACTATAGATTTACTTTTCTTTATATTTAACTTAAATTTCATAAAACTGAAAATAGCTGCTTTCTGCTACCGTTCGTATGGAAGGTATGCAATGGAAAATAGTCTGTTTTATGTATTCACGACGTGTGAAAGATGCCACTTCATAACACTCTCCGTACCTACCTACCTATGCTGAAGCCGCAATGGTACGTTGAACGTTCATTCAACAAGAAACATACTATTGATATTGATGTAGAAAAGTACAGAACTAATTTAAAAAAAACTCATAATTTAATATTATTGTTTTTTAATAAATGTTTGTTTTATAACTACTTAGGCTTTATTAGTAATTAGGGAAACAATTGACCTCGTTTCTATGAAACAGTAACTGCAGTTTTGAAGTTCCATAGGAAAAATCGTAGTTATTTTTAAATGAAAAACAATATAAGGGAACTTTCCCAGTTGTGTTGTATACAATTTACCAGTTAATTGGACTCGTTGGAAACTTGAGGACGTTTATTTAGGAAAAGGGAACAAGAATTGTCAAGGTCTTGATAAATTTGAGGACATTACGGTGTTATCGTTCCAGCCAATTATTCCCGTTTTCGTTTTCCCGAACTTTTCCTAACTCTTACGGTTTCTTATTGCCTCTTGGCTAATTTTTGGTGAAGTTTTAGGTTTGTTAACTGGTCTATGTCGGGGTATCTATTGGATTTCTGGTTTGGAATTTATTTGTATCGCATCTATTAACATCGCATTTATTTATGTCGTATATATTTATTCAGTATCGAAATAAATTCATAGCCTGTCAATCAACATAATGTCCGCCTGCAGTAAAATATAGTAGGTATGTTATTCAACATGTTCAATGTCATAAATTTTATAACTTAAAAAGTATTGTGTTTATTTAAATAAAAATCAAGTAGCATTTTCCTTGCGAAAAAAGAAACAGATACAAATTGGTACACAATTTTATAAGTAAAATTCACTCGATTATTAAGGACTTAACGTGGTTATGAGATGTACAAATCTTTCGCAAAACTAATGACAGTAGGTTACAACGAATTCAGACTATAAAACGATAAGAAAACGGACTCTACATTGTGAGTATTGGTTTGAAGAATGGCAACCCTGCTTTTATATTGCGATCTGTACGGCGATATGTACGTGCATATCTTTTGCTTTTATATACTTATATGTCTGTATATGTCAAGCATCAAACGGTCTTTGTACTTGCAAGCGATATTTCCTGTTATACTCGTCTTTCCGCCCAGACAGCCTGTCTCAAGCAAAATATAGTTTGTGCCTTACCACTTCAAAGATTATCTCCATTGCATTATGGATGTACTTCTGACACAATTTATAGGTGATCTTACGTTATAAAATATCAGTTTAAATTGGCTGTATTTTTTAAATTAGTCAATGAATTACTCGACAAATTAAACCCAATCAAAAATGCACTTCACCGTTTTTGCTATATAAAACTGACCTTTAAAATACTTATTGCTATAAGAATGAACTGAGTGAAAGAATAATAAATTCTTAACTCAAATTGGCTATTTTGTGCCAGCAATAGGCTTCATGAACACCGGAGACACTTTGCTCAGTAGAATCATTATGGCATAGTGCTATTCCGTGTCTCGTCCCGTTGCTTGACAAATATTGACTTTGTCGGAGTGTGTACGGACGAGACAATACATTTCCCCTGGCCGGGTGCCATCTCGCCGATTGACTCTGCGGAAACGGGAATTTGCAAACAAAAGGGAAGGTTCCCTTAAGTCTGGTATATTTTAACAACTGCTTGGGCAGAAATGTAGTTCGTCTTTAAGAAATTGGAAAAATAAGTAGATATATAGAATTTTACATGTAGGTATAACTTCAATTTTCTTCCGATATTTTCGTGGCGACATTTGACCAATTTTTCAAATTACTTATGTTATAAAAAATATTTCAAAAGATTTCTGTAACAATACGGTCTGAGCAAAGTTATATTACATGTAGGAATCTTTAACATTATTGGCTATTGAATCGCAATTTATTTATTACTTTAAAATTAGATTTCAAAATTTGTGCACGCTACTGAATAAAATAATTAAATTAATTTAAATACATGAACAAAACAATCATTTAATTTAAAACTCCCAACAAGTTAGTGTTGCCCTCAACATGATTTAGATGGCAGGTGTGTATAATTAAACATGTTGGCATCATAGTAATCATTTGTGTTTAACAGTTACCCTGCCGACAAGTCACGTTGAAACTAACAATTACGATTCAATGAAAAGTTGTGCTGTTCGCATACCTATAATTATAATACCTCAGGGTATATTACCTATATTAAAAATTAGTAGTTTTTTCAAACATGTGCTCACGTAAACCCGAATAAAATTCATTCTGCAGGGTATTATTTCGACGTTAATTATGTTACAAAAATGAGTTTATTAAAATTTAAATACACTTTGTTGATTATAGTTCTTTATTACGTAGGTACGAGTATATTCCATAAAAATGTTTCCAAGACTCATAAAGCTATACTTTCTTATAGAAATTATTATTATTTCATGGTCCTACCAGGTTCATTACGGGGTTAACAAAAACCACCTATGTCTATATCCTTACAAATCTGACGTATTTCTTCTAAACACGTAGCTACAATTATAGGTATATAAACATTATTATCCTAATAAACGGTTGTCAAGACGTTTAAAATAAGTCATTTTTTTCTGATTTGATCGCTAGTACAACATAGTGGGTACATTCATTAATCAAAATGTAGAGATAGCATATGGTCAAAGCAATAAATTGTACAACAAAATACAAATTTGCTGTCATCACTTAATCTTTCCAGACGTCCTACTCTCCATAGTTGGCATCAGGAAACTTATGGAACTCTATAATGAGTCCAACAAATCATTTCAACGAACACTTTGTTTTGCATAGTGTGGACAAGACGCTGATAATATACCAGGACACAGTTACGGCTTCAAAGGACTATGCTTTAAGTAATTAATTCAGTTTAAGTATACCGATGACAGTAAGAATATCCTCTTGGTTTATTTTTCGGTTTCTCACTTCATAGATTTGCAGTTAAAGTCCTTGGCACACGGCTAAAATTTTGTTAATCTGTGCGTTTTTAATGTTAAGTACCTAACATTGGCTACAAAGGTGAAAAAAAAATCTTAAAAAAGCCTGCGCGTTTGAGAAATGTTGATTATAATCACATTTTAATATTCAATATAATAATATTCTCTATAGTGTGTGTGCTAAACCATTCTTGAACGAAGCACATGTTACGTCTGTGACCTCAACTATAGGTATAGATTAGACTTTATGAGGAAAGATCTGTACCCAACAGTGGAAGGGTATATTTCTTAGTGACGATGATGGAAAAGTGAATTAAATTTAAAGATGAAACTGATTCGTGGCAATATCCATTATTTAAAGTTTGCCGAATATTTATTAATTTACATTATGAATAAGTATTCGTGATATTTTATTTAGTTTAATTTTCAATATAGTTTTTTTTCGTTATTTTTCAAAGTTATAAAATATAATATAGTTCATGTTAGACAATCAGCGCCATCTATCGATGTCTGTGTGCAACTTCATTCATTTCTATTATCATAAACGGTGATTTAAAGGGATAAATTTTCCAATTTACGCCAAATTTTTAAAACTGAAAATACTTTAAGTTTATGAATTTTTTGTTACTAGACTACGACAACCAATATTGTACTAATAGGACGGATCCCATAATGATACTAAAAATCGTATAGAACTTGATAACGTAAGTGCTCTTCAAACATCCATTGATATTACCAGTTGCCAGAAGGTCACTACAACCAATTTACATAAAAATAATGGATCTTCTCTTACCCTAAGAACTGTTATGTTTCTATCTCCTACGCACTTACTTAATGCACAAAATACACAGCTATTAAAACCTTAATAATAATTATAGTATTTAAACTATCACTTTGAATATCGAACACATTTTAATAACGAAATTAATTTTTGTTACAGGTAAATATCAGCGTAGTTCTCGCCGCTCCATTTCCCAGTGACGTAAGTGGTTCGACATTTAAAATTTCCGTAAAGATGGCGGTTTCCGTTCGAGCTGCAAATTCAATTAACCCGGGCCCCAAGTGCTCTTTATTGAATTACCTACTTTCATCGGGCGTTCACACTTTATGACAACCTTTTATATGTCAGCCGTGAATAATAATGTGTATTATACGTATATCATGCATAATTTTTAACGCTCACTGAATATTCGGCGTTTATTTGTTTTGGAATATGATTTTGTTGGAAATTATATTAGCGGTGATAGTCCCGTAAAGGTTAGGAATGGTTGGCGTGTTTGATTCCAGGATGCTCATCACTAGTGGGATATATTATTTGGACCAGTTTCTGAGCTTGTCAGTGTCCATTGAGTACGTTTTCGCGTCTTGTTATCTTCAGGCCACAATCGTCATACCTTATCGTCGGTATAGATTTAGGAGTCAACACGTAACTCAATTAAGCAATGCTGAAAAAGGTTGTTGAAGTTCCAAGCGGCCCTTAATCCGGTAGAAAACTCGTGTTTAGTCGTAAAATATTCGCAATGCTAATGTCTGAAAATCAGCTATTTTCAAAGTTGATACATATAAGAAATTATGACATTAACGATCAGTTTTATATAAAATAAAAGATAAACTTTTTAATTATTCATCATTGAAATAAAAATTTGAATGACATCAAAGATTCAATTTAACTTATAGAGGTCAAAACACCCACAAATTTAAAAACAATGGCAATATAATAAAATGAATTATTTTTAAATTATAAATCTTAATTAAGCTATAAAAAGACAAAGAGCTGAAATCGTTCCACACCACTGACGACAGCCAGTGATGCAATCAGCTATCAACACTTTTATTAAATGTATTCTTGTTTTTTTTTTCAATCTGCTAATATAACCATCTTGTTAGCAACCGACACGTCTGACAGTGTCCAGAATATCAATCGCAAACATGCAATATTATTGCCAATATATCAATTATTGCCGATAATATCGTTATATGCCGGTAGCCTTCACAGAAATAATCACTATCTTATATTGTGATTATTTGTAATTTAATAGTCGGTTTTCCTCACCACGATCGTCACAAGAAAAGATGTACAATTGCTTTTTTGCAATCAAAGAACTTTGTAACTCTAAATCAATTTATTAAAACTTTATTAAAAACATTTTTACATTACCCACATCTACGTTGATAATTTTTTGCTTGAAAAAATACTTTTTTCTTGAAACAGGATATTAGCTGAAGTGTTGTTTATACCTTCGTCTGTGTTTAAACAATATTTAAATTGATTTAATTTAAAATGAGTTTAGTTAAATAGGTGTTCAAATGCAGCAAATAGACTAACTTTTTTGTTTGCAGTCGTATCCTATTTACGGTCGCTGCATACATTTAACTACATCCATCACTTGATACAAACATATTTTTACTTATTACATAGTAAAATGCTTACTAAGATAAACAATAATAAACGTTCTACCCACATGACAAGCAGTTTATCAATAAGCCCCTAGTCAATTTATGTACATCGTTACATTGATAAGAACGGTGTCATTACGAGGCTTGTGGTAAATATGACACTTCAGTCGCCAACACGTGGCTTTAACAACATTTGTGTCGTAGACCGGATGACAATTTACATAAAATATACAGCACATGCTTACAACAATATTATTAATTGTTATTTACAACAAAGTATTCGTTTTCTCTCTTTTAATGTTCGCTTTTATTTGATTTTTGTTAGTCCGTGTTCTCCGATTACCCATCAATCTACATCAGTCATTTCATCAGTTGATTTTATTGATCCAACTAATTTAATTTACGTAAGTACTACTTACACAACCCATATTTTTATATAAATTATATCTTTTTAGTTTTAAAGGATGAGTTAAAATATGTTTTAATTAATCGCATCCTATTTTCTGGTTTAAGCAATTTTCATGCCAAATTTCAACAAAACCCGCTCAGTGATTTCGACGTGAAAACGACAAAGTTTCTTCCTAATACGGATTATTCACTAATTGAACATCAAAGGCGGCGATTCGGGGACAAACTCTGTCATCAGTAATTATGTTGACGAACATAATTGAAAACCTCATCAACCGCATTCTACATCTATTATTAAAGAACAAATGGAAATAAAACAAAAAGCTCATTATTATGGCGATAACAAAACTGAAAAGGTCAGTAACATTCATGCGGTTTCACAGCCGCCATGCGGCACCGCGACTTCATTCATCTAGCGAGTATTAGCCTTTCAACGTTCATTTTTCGTGTTCTCTACCTCGAGAGCCTAGTGTGCAGCTCCGCTAAAGGGAAGCTCGTGAAAAGACTCGAATTCATTCCCTTTGAGTCGCTCGCAAAGAGATCATTTCACGTGAGCTCAGTAGTGTGTGCTCGGAATTAATAATCGCATCTGCCTTTTACAGCGATGTAACTCAAAATGTTGTTTATAGAAATAAAAACTTTCACAAATACATATAACTAAATTATAAATATGAATTACGACGACTTTTAAGCTGTCCTAAAATTCTTTTTCGTCCCATCTGCGCATTGAAATGTCGCTTTGCTTTAGTCTGCACAGCCTTTAACAATTTTAACTTTAAAACTTTTAAATTGCTGGTATTTAGAAGAAAAGACGTTTACTGTTGTTACAAAAATATTCAGGAATACTGGTGAAGCCGGTCGTTGTTCCAGCGATGTGCAGCCGTTAATCGTGCCAAAACGCGTTTAGACCAAAATAATTGCTCTCTCCCTTTGTAAATTTGGAATGGTTTCGTAAACGAGCTCAAGAACATTTCGGTATAAGAAGACAAATCTTTTTAATTGCAGATGCTACCACTGTAGTACTCTATTCTTATGTCGTTTAAACTACAGATTCCCGGTATATTATCATTTAAAGCAATATATTTGTGTAAGGTCTCAGGAGACACAGAAGACGCAAACGAAACTCGTGAAACAATAGAAGAAAAGAAGAAAAATGTATTCTCGACTTATCCCATAAGGGACGTGGTGTGATGACATAATATAAATTATTATTATTATTTTTGGCAATATAACTCACTAGTCATTGTATTGTTTTTACTGATGGCAGTACTAATTTTAACCAGCCAATACATCGCAAAAGGCACAGAATTTACGAGTAAATGAAGTTATCGCCTTAGAAAATCTAAAACATGATTTCCCTAATATCCATAAAAACACCTGTTGACATGACTATAAAAGGGATATGTTTTGTACTCCTTGTCGATCCTGAACAAAAATAGACCACGAGATGGTGGCGTAACGACTTGGCGCTCCAGTGGAAATGATGAATGATGGACTGGCCTGTAATGGCGCGGAAATAAGATGTCTTAGTTTTCAATCATATGTTAATGTTCTGCGTGTTCTGCCAACGTTATTTCCGATCGACAAAAGAACGACCATCAAGGT
>DWME01002460.1:0-20797 GCA_018244795.1 Parelbella ahira ahira | reverse complement strand
CGAGTGGGGTTGCTAGCGCGACTGCCGATTGTGAGGTCCTGGGTTCAAATGCCGAGTCGGGTACTATTGGATTTTTCTAATTTAGAGTTTCTAGTAATGACTCAGAGTCTGGATTCCTGCCCGGTGTATGGCAATGGGCTCACCACCTATTCCATGGAACGTAAACGTACCTGGTGAAACGTGAGAGTGTATCACACTCCTCTGCCTACCCCTTCGGGGATTACAGGCGTACTGTTCCGTTAAGAAGCAAAATTGTTTTCACAATTTTACAACGTATGTAAAATAGGTACCTACTCGGAAATTTTCATTATGAATTAAACAACTTACTTGCTTGTCCGCGTGAAATTGGCCATTATTAGTACCTACATTATAACATACAATTTCTAAAAACATAAATATGCAGTCTTAAGAAAGGCATAAAGATAAAATACGAGACTAATAACATAAGGCATACTTGAGGCACGTCTAGTTTGTGCGGTTAGTGATATTCGGTGCTCTCTGCCCACACCGCAAGGGATCTGACCTGATGCTATATTGATAATGGAATAATATTATCATGATATTTGATAATATCATTGAAGGAGCTATCATGAAAACATTGCATTTCACAAGTAAATAGTGCAGAGTAAAAGCCAGTACAATACAGTATAAAGTTATAATACAATCTTATCGTGACCTATAAAACAACGTTGGTCAAACAGATCAAGAGTTTCATGAAGGTTAAGTGATTCAAACTAGTTATCGGCAGGACATCCCCTCGTGGAACAATTTGAGCAATATTTATTCGCTCTCATAAGTTATCTTACATATAAAAACGGTTAAATGCCAGTTAGTATAGCATAATAGAAACGGAAGGAAAGCAAAATGAAGATAGAAGGTGTTTGTGCAGCTGTGACACTCCTGCTGGCAGTGCAGGTTGGATGTCAGGAGAATGTCGATCAAGAAGGTAAGATACCTTATTTCTTACTTTTCTTATGCTTGCCCAGTGTATCTTCAATAAAACGTTTGTTCCTTTTATAATAATCTGCCTCTTTTGTCTTCTAGTATCTTTTTTAAAGATAGTTCTGCTTATATTAATATTATTTTGATTATGAAACGTAATTCTCAAATAAGCCCGTAGATACTTCTCATTCATTTCAGTTTTCTTTGTAACAATTAATTTTATTATTACGATCGTGTTATTCCCTTATTAAATTTTAATATAATATTGTAGTATCTTTAATATCAAATTTTGCTTTCAGCTCTAAACAATGCGTTGGCAAACGAAACTACCTACGAGATGTACAACAAAGGCGTCGAGTTGGGAATAATTAATACTACAAAGTATTCATTTAATTCGTTTGCCTTAGATGACGTGAACATTTTTAGAGGAATATATGAACAATCCGCTGTTAATGGCTCTTACCCGTGCAATTACGAAGATTTTTTGATAATCAACAATTTCGGTTTACTACCGGATACCCAAGAGTCTTTATTTCAAAGGAAAATCTCGAAGAGGAGTACTGCAGACAATAAGAGGAGATTCGTAAACACTGTCAAGAAAGGGGACATTTTGATAACAGGCCGAGGTATCGGTGGGTTGGTGGGTCACACGGCAATAATGACAACTGATACTTGGGTCTTAGAAATGCCGGGTGGTTCCGGTTGGCAGAACGGTATCAAGGACAATAATAGACAGCTTACTAAGCACGCTTGGTTCGACCTGCACAAATCGGATTGGACCACTGTGTACAGAAACAGAGACGCGAGCGTTGCGAGCGCGGCCGCCGTGTGGGCAGATCACACGTACTACAATCCAAGTGGAGGTTCAAAGAAAACAAAGCACATAACGTACAGATTAACCAGCGACATTTGGTCCACGAACCCCAGCTACTGTTCCAAGCTCGTGATACAGGCGTATTACTTCGGCACTGGCAAGCGGAAAGTTGTCCGAGACTTGTCACTTATCGGCAAGCTCGTTGTGCCTTCGACCATACCTAATTACTTCTTGCCTCCGTACACATTGGTAAATAAAGGAAAGTTTTAAATCTTATCATTCATAGTAGGTATAGGTAAAATGTACGTAATAAAATGAATTATATACGGAACATATTCTATGTATATAATAACTATCTATGTAATAATTAGTCCAATATATTATTATAACAAATGTCTTTTTTATTTCACAAAGTTATCGATGACTTACAACTTATGACAACTTAAAACACACATACTTTTTGCAGAATGTATTAAAGTGGCTTCAGTGCTTACTCGTAAGTAAAATAAATAGTTCGAGATACAGCGCACTTTTTTTTTAGTTTTTTGATTCAATTTAATTCAAATTATTAAAATAAAAAAATATTCCTTCAGTGGTCTATCATTCATAAGGTATATTTTTTTCATTATCAGCAACAACAGTCTATTAGAAGATATTTAAAGAATTTTTATTCCAATTAAATCACTATTACTAAAATAAACAAACTATTGAGTACAAGTCCATATACGAACTAAACAAACTATGAGTAAGTATATCAGCTCTTCTCACTTTCCGCTTGGCTGAAAACAATTTCGGACCGTTGCGATTGACTTAAGAATTTTTTTATTGTAAGATATTTCATTCACCAACACGTAAGTATATTTTTATTCTCCCTAAATATAAATTATACGTAAAATCAAGGAATCTCATATACCATGCATACATATCTCAGGTAAACCCAGGTTAAGAAAACAACGCAACTAATAAAAAAAATAGCGCCTGCTAGGCCGATTGGGTAAACATCAATCGCGTACATTGACAGCAATGTATAATCAGTGAGCAACTTGTTACATGTGAAACAATCAATGATTCTTAAGTCCTTAAAGTGCTAAGTAATCATGTTATTGAATAGATTTGCTTGATAGGTTTATCAAATTCTGGATTTAATTTAATCTGATGTCTATGTGATGATTTGCAAATCGTATTTTGATAAGTTTCTATCCGATAAACTATAACAATATTTTTAAATTTATATTTTACAGTTCTGTGATGGACTTTAGATTTAAAAAATACCATATAATAATATGTACACAGGTATATTATGTAGGAAATATGCGTATTGCGTTACATACACATTTCTCATTCTTGTTATATCTAAACAATTGCCTTTATTTTATTTTACCTTAAAATATTTCCTTTTCCATTCTATTCAATTACCTTCAAATTTAATGAAAATAGTGAAAATATGAAATAACGACTGACGTAACTAGTAGGTCCAAAAGTGGTGAGTTTGATTTAGACAAGTTGCCGAGGAACCAAAATATTACGATCAAATTTATGGAACAAAAAAATAAAATAAATGACGAAACACATTACCTATATGAAAATTAAAACTTTATTTCATTTCAATTTAGGTATATGTTACTTTTTTGAACATTCAAAAAACTGTTTATCCAATATTTACTATCGTATTCACTAATAAGCTTTATTAGACGAGTCCATTTTATTCCATAACCGTACATTTCTACTACATACATACATAGACTGACGTTCTGACCACAGATGACAACATACTAAATGCACAGTTAGAACTGCCCATCAGAACTCCCGTTCGTTTAACTGTGATGAGTAGAGAACTCCCCCAGAATAGTGCTGCAGTACATTTAATCAACATCAGTTCTATCAGTTCTTCACACAGAATATGTACTGTAAATGTATCTCCGTCTGCAACTGCCGATTCATAGTGTAACACCCACGGTATCATCATTTGCCATAGTCATATTAACGTGGACGTTTGCAAACATATCTAATTAAATAGAATATCCTAAGTGCTTCTTCATCTTGACCCTATCATTTGAGGCAGACGCATCCATTGATGGTGCAGATTCCGCCTCGTTTGTACCCTCGCTGCTTGCAACTGGGGATGCATTCGAAGAACACGCAACCGGGTGGCGGTTTTACAAAGATCGTCTCAGCCTTGCGCACGTGACGGACCAGATCTGAAAGAATATTAAACGAAATGTGTAGAATATCAAGCATTATTGAGGCGTGCTACGTTTCAGTAAAGGCAGCATAGGTTTCCCTCCTACCCGGTAGCCTGGAGACATTAAGAAAACAGTTGGATGAAGCCAGATTCAAAAGACCCAGGACCATTGGAGTGACGCCGGTTTGACGAGGTCTACTCTATCTACGCGGTACTTCTGGACACTGGATATTATGTCAACATAAATCGACCAAGTGTGAATCTAGTAATACAATCTTTATTAAATACCCATAAAAATATTGCTACATAAGGTATGTTGAAAAGAAAAGTGGCCCTGTAGATTTTCACGTTTACATCAGAGTGCTCTACTTGAAAGTCGAAATTCGTAAATCCTTCGAAATTCTAAATAAAGAAAAATATGGGATAAAATATTGCATGGTAATATTTAATTTTCCGAATGAACACTTGGAAGCAATAACTAAAATATTACAAAACTACGTTCAAAATACGCAAAATATTGCTTAAAAGATTTAATTTTATACGTGTCGCTGAAATCATGTAAAAGAGTAAAAAATTTTAGGGAAACTTTATTAAAAAGCATGTAAATAGCAAAATCAAATGGAATCCCAGAAAAACCCATGCTACAAAATTCAACTCGAAATGTGTTATCGAACGAAAAAATCAAATGTACGAGTACTAACTGGGAATTTCCTTTTCATCGCCCTCGGCGGCAGCCACGATTGCCACAGCAGCGAACAAGAACGCGATAACCAAGCAAGCCTTCATGATTGAAACTCACAGGAATCTGCGGAACGACAGCTTAGACCAAACTATTTATACATCCTCCAACACACATGCATTGCCTTTAAAATTCCACCAAGATGACACAGTCAAATCTGAAATGCGGCTCAATCGATATATGTACTATACATTGAGTAATAACAAAGTAACTCTGCGTAAATTTTCTAAGCAAACGAGCAATGTAATCACTTAACCGTTATAACATAAATGTTTGTAACAGATAGCTGAAAACGCATAAATAAATATTAGACGCAGAGGGAATACCCGGAGTGAATATCTCCGGTATAAAATTACTTGTGATAAATCTATTTTACCGTTAAACAAATTGAGAACATAATATTCAAAGTGCAAATAGTGCATTTGGATGTACACGTACTTATAAATATACAATGTAAATACTGGAACGTCCAGATAAGATAATACTTCTTTGTTACAAGTCCACAGTTGCGAATATTTCTTGAAATGAAATCTTGTTTACTTGCAGATATGAGGTTTACAAACTCAAGTGATTAGTTTTATTGACGATCCACTTTCCTGTTTCCATTTCTTAAAATCCGTATCTCAGTTCAAACATAGCTTAGAACAAATTAGTTTGTTTGAAATTACCTATTTTAAAAATGTTATATGAATATATTCGTAGATAATAAATATACTTATACGTGTATAGCTGTTCTATTGTATTTCCCGAAGGGATAGGCAGAGGAGTGTTAAACTTCCATGATTCACATCTCATGTTCTACATCCTACCATGGAATAGTGTGGGAGGCTAATGCCGTATACTAAGCACGGATCCAGACTCCAAACTGCTACTCGGAATTCTAAGTTTAAAACACCGGATAGTGCCCGTCCTGGAGATCAGACGCATTACCTCTCGATCAGCAGTCGCGCTTTCGACCACTTGACCAACAAGACAGTTTATTTTAGCGACAGTTATGGATGTAGGTACAAATATACTTACTTATTTTAAAATTGCTAATTATTTAATGAAAAATATATTTACTTAATAACGACTGAGATAATAGTATATCATAAAATAATATGTTATAGTAGACTTGAACGATTAAGTGAAAATATTGGTTCCCATTTTATTTCATACCTCTAAACTGGTCGATTACAAAGCTTTAAATTGATTGTGCACATAACCCGTGGCCGCAAATCTTGGTCTTAGAAATATTTTAAAATTGAATACTACATCAATTAAATACTTACCCATATTATTTCTGTTCTTATTTCAGCTATAAGTCATTCAGTGGAGGAATTAAAAGCCATAAAACTAACACGTACCTACCAATACTGTTACAGAAAAGTATTGAAACAATCAAGCAAGCTGGTCATGGCAATATATTTTATAAATTAGCGCGATTAATATTTGTTACGAGAAATCGAGACGAGGAACCATTTGAGGAATGTAATTTCACAGCAATCTCATTCAATTACTTCAAATGTTGACCTAAACGATTATTGGAAGCGTCTATTCAACACTTATGTACCTAACACAGAAACGTCGGGCAGTCACGACTCACTTAACCCTCGCGGCCGCGGACGCACCGTCCCAATAAATTATCGTCAATATTGACCTGAAATATGCTGATTTTACCACTGGAAAACGAGGGGATCGGCGGACAAAATTTCGTATTTATACAATATGGTCGTTTAGGCTACGACTGGTGTTCAGGGTCATTGATTCATTACAAATTTCGAAGCTAGCTAAAGATTAGTTCTATAAACTTAACATTAATAGAAACTCTGTTTACATATTTAAAACGTACGTAACTTGAAAATATGTTTTTCGTCAAGTAGATGAAATCTTTATTGGGTGGGAATTAAAACTTAGACCAAAATTATTATAGTTTGAGTTACTCTAGGTCAATATTATTATAAAATTATTTGAATAAATACTGACATAATTCGAAACCTCGAAAATTAAAGATTCCCTATTTACTAATATTCATATTGTATTAATATAATTTAAGTTTCTACGCATTACGTTCCTGTATCTGATATTGAATGGCAATGTCAACAAGATGGTTGACAATTGAAAAATAATACGACTTCATTACATTCCTTGGGGTCCGGGGATTTATGTTCAATTTTATTTTCGCCCTAAATAATTAAGCTGTGGGACATCATGTTAATTGATTCGCCGCCAGGGCCTTGTATATATAAGTTTAAATCTCTGGAGAGGTTATGTCGAAAATGTAATTAATTTTGTTGACACTACGAATAACGACTTATACGAATAATATTGAATAACGGAAACCGATACATGTATATAATATAATAGATTTAGTTCTGTTGTTATTTATTAAATAAATAAGCTATTAATCATAATTGTGTACAGTGTGACGCACTATATATCTTTCTTGTAATATATCAGCGTTTATCAGCTCTGTTCTCACTGCAATAAATACGACATCATATTATGACTAATAGTTGTAGCTACTATTTATGCAGCTAAGAACTGTATTGGACGCAGGTGTCAAGGGAGAACAAGATTCAGTAACATCGACCGATAAATATATTGTGGCTGATGGGGAGTCACAAATCTCCGAAATTGGCTTACGTCTAGCAAGAAAAAAGTAATGAATATAAAAGAAACACGTCAGGTCAGTAAGGACACAAATATTTGCTCTGTGCCTTCTCCACAAGAGACCTGGCTTGAAAACATACTCTTTACCTCCTATAAATAAAAAAAGACTATATTGTTAAATGAATATCTCTGAAAATATATTCAGTCAGTCGCGTAAAGATCGAAACCTATTAAAAAACATTTAGAACAATATGATTTTAAACATTTAATATAATTTCAATGTAATAACCTATTTTCGGAACAATGTAAACGGATAAAACCCGCATACAAAACAAAAGCAGGCTGACTAAACGCACGGTTCTTTACCCGCGTGCGAGTAACTGGAATCGTGAGTCGAGTGGGTGCAGACCCAATGCCATTGAACTCAGACCAGGGGATATACCGCGACATTTAGCTCTATTATAGATTTGTACTATATGGCCGTATTGCAAAGGTAAAGTTATGACTTGTAAAACCAATGCATATATGTAACATACATACATACGTATACTAACCAACATATGTATGTACTCGTATATACATACTTTTTTTTAGGAAGATCGACGGACTTTAACAACGGTCATTTATAATGTTTTCAGTCTTTGTATATGAACATTAAATCAACAAGCGATCTTTTGCTAAGCCACTCTAGTGATACCGTTCTAATAAATAAATGCATTATGATTGAATATCTCTCTCTCTCAGTTTAGCAATTGATTGAAACTTCGTAACGTATTTCCCCGAAAAAGTTAGGCAGAAGAGTGTAGCACTGTCACATTTCATCAGTTCGGTTATACATACATACGTCCCACCATGGAATATGGAATAACCTTACTATCATTATGTTGGGCACTAAACCGGACTATGAGTTTCAAGTTAGAAAAAGCTAAGAGAACTTTACCCGGGGATCGAGCCCAAAACCTCTGGATCAGCATGCGTGCTTGCAACCAACGAGGCTTTCAATGTAAATAAATAAATATACAGATGTGTAATGCTTGGAACTCTTCTAAAAGGATAATAATTCCCAAACGAAAATAAACGTATAAAAGAGATTAGGCTTCTCGTGTAATATTAATATATCAGAGAATATGTAGCAAGAAGCCAATGGAACAAACACCGTTATCCATATAACCGATACTCGTTACCTGTAATGGCGACTTCGCATCCCACTGAGTGCTTCGCGCTATTTGTCCCGATTGTGGGCCATATATCGCCAGATGAAAGCATCAGATTCGAAGACTTTTACAAGTGGTTATTGGAAGTGTTGTATGGAATAAAAGTAGGCAGAGAAAGCATTGCTTACCTACGCAAGTTCACGAGTGTCGCAATAAATTCTAAGGTGAATAAGCCATTAAGACTAGATGGTTTGAAAACTGACCGCAATGTTTGACTGAGTCTTCGTAAAACGAGCTGCAACGATGTTTTTACAAAAGGAAGATACACGGATACATATTACTATTTGCAATAACTCAATGTATACAGTAGTCATATGATCACTCTTTGTTCCTTTATCTTCCTTCATCCTATATAATATTGAGAAAATTACTTTTTTTTTTACTATTGAAAGATAAATAATTAAGATATAATAATAATTAGCACACACGTAGGCGGACACAAAAAATGTTTACCTACACAGAGCTTTTATACACAAAAGAGAGCATTTTTATATACGACTATATATTCTCAAGTATTTAAAGGAACATCACTCAATAATATTATTGCTCTACATATTATCTACCGTCGTGTATACAACTAAAAACAACTTAGGTGTAAAACTAAAAACAACTTATTTGACATACCTCGTGTCTTAATATATCTCAGCCTAGAAACACCTCATGTGCCATTCAATAGTCTACGTTATCCAGACAATACGTTATCCACAATAACACAAGCACCATTTTTGAACAGAAATTTCGTAGTAATTATAAAGTGCCTTACTAAAATAAATAAGGAAACGTATCTATCTACCCTTTAAAATTACTGTCAATTGACAATTACCTTATTGTATTAATTTAAATTTACTCTCAATCTTCCCTTGGCTATTTGTAAAAGCCTCGTCATACGTAATTATACTTTAAATCGACACAGCTGAAAGTAACTTAGGAACTCGGCAAAATGGGATTTCAAAGAAGTTAATTTCCCGCCATTTAAAGCGTATCAAAGACATTTTACGATTGATATTAACTGCAGACGCCATGAAGTGTCAAACGGGTGTAAAATCCTCTGGCGTGTGCTTAAAACTCTTTCATTTTCTCCAACTTTATAAGATTTACACAAATAAAAAGTTGCATTTGTCTATTAGGGTTCTTAGGAGATCCTTTACAGTATTGGCAGTAAACACCAAATGCCAAATATCCCTTTGCTTACCGACCCGATATGCTTATTCTATATTCTTCACTCTCGTCATACTCACGCTTCATACACACAGTTTTGGAAACTTCAAACTTACTCATCAACCATATTAATTAGCCTTTGTCTATTCCGAATTTCACTTCCTTCTTTCCTTTCTATGCTGTTCACGCTCACTCTTAATAAACAAAATAATATAGTCTTATTATCTAACTAATACAAATACTTACGTCTAAAATAATCAAACTAACCTATGTATCGAAAATAATGTTCTTGATTTGTGATTTATTATTGAAAAAGCACAAAAACCAGCGAATATGTATCTATTGATATTTGAAAAAACATCAAATTAATATTCATAATAAACCTTAATTGGTAATTTGTAAACAAGCGCTTTAGAACCTTTTTGTCTCCTTTTCACAGGCTTTCCACAAAAGTTTGACGACTAACACGTAACAGTAATGACCAGAGACTTTGTTTTTTAAACTAACAGTGAATAAAACTTTTAAGAGAGTAACCATTTTATTCATTCTCAGCTAATTCAAAGACCATTAATTAATACATCAAAGATATCATTTACAATACACAATATATTTTGACTTTGATTATCGACGACAAGATTATTGGAAACCAGATGACGAGAGCTCCTGCGATCTGAGGGCACTTGATGATAAGTGATAACTTTATCAAAGCAATGTTGTAACAGGAAATGGTGTTGAGATAATACAAGATTTAGATTCTCGCAGCTATTTGAAATTCGAATTCCAAACATTTCAAACTTCAATCACCGTACGAGAGAAACTTGCGGTTAAATAACTCAGCACGTGAGAAATTATATTCTCATATAAATATAACTGTTTATGTTGAATAACTCTTTTAGACTGCCTCGTTGGTCGAGCGATTGCAAGTGCGACTACCGATCTTTTTCTGCCGAGGTTTTTCTAACTTTTAATTTCTAATAGTGACTCGAAGTCTGAAATCGTGCCCGATATATAGGCTAATTCAATGGGACTAAAACGTAACTGGTGAAACGTGGAAGTGTACTACACTCCTCTGCCCACCCCTCGGGGATTACCGGCGTGATGTTACATAAAATCTTTTAGTAACCTTGTAGTTAACACTTTTTAAAATGTGTATCCGTTCTTGTACTTTCTTTGAACGGACATGTTCTTTTATACATGTGTAAGTTTAAACATAGATTTACCTTCAATGTGTGAGTGGTATACGTGTAGCTTTTGAGATGGTCCGTGCGTAACCAAAACTGTAATGATCGTGTTCTTGGACGACGACATGCCAACGAAATGTCCTCTGCTTAGCTTAGACAAATAGATAAAATTTCGTATAGTATTTACTCATTATATATTATTAAACAAATACAACCCGTACAAAAGAATCCATTTGGAACTAAGGAGTAATTTTTATATTACCTTATCTGCGAGGGGATCCATTTGCATTATGGAAGCGGTAATATCACTCAAAAATATACAAAGAGGGTTGTCTCCGTATTTACCTCAAAGAATCTGGCTGCCAGGTGGAAAATATTTAAATAATTTCATTTCACGTTTCACACGACTTTGCCGAGAATACTCAAATGAAGCCGCGGCATTCTTTTCTTTAAAAATAATGTTTCAAAATAGTCTTGTATTACGTTACTAAATGTAGGTACATTGTTTTACTCGTTTTTAATTAAAATGAAATAGACAATTGAAGAAGAACAAAGCTTAAATAAGTTGTGGTTTAATCTGAATAGTGAAAATAGCACGTTTTAAGGGCATTAGATGAAATTAAAGTATCTAGAATTATTATCATATGCCCGCAAGCCCTAACAACGAAATTGACTGTTGAATGAGATCGTCTAAATCAAACAACTTAATTGATTCATTTCATCAAGGAAAAAATATTTTTACAAGAATTCCCCCTAAGCGAAGTTTTTAGATTGAAATAAGTATAATGTTCTGTATAAATATTGTCCTGTAAATTCATGGCTGTCCCATCCCATTTACATCTTTGAAATCATTTACGATCCCCTCCCACGGCCATGAAATTCGCGTAAATTTATTTTGACAAACATTTCGGGCTACCTTTTCTATAGACGTTCCCATCGCTAAAACAAACAGGCGGTACGGAAACACAATTTAAGTTCGTCAACAGTTGGTTACAGACGATCGCTCGCAGGCATTGCCTGTTTGCGCAGGCGAGCTCCCGCCGTAGTGTGTCAAAGGTCGAGTTCAGGAGTCATTTCAGTCCTTTATTTACATTTAATATTGCTAATAAGAGCGATGGCGACTTATAAATTTGAATCTTCATTTACGAAACTGTGCCGAGTTTTGTTGAACTTAATGGAAACAAATAATTCTCTAATGCTGCTTCATTTGAATTCATCAATATTAAAAATCTATATGTAGCGGAGATCTTAAATTTAAAGTTGAACAATAAATTCAAGAGGATTACTTATATGTCAATAAAAATAGCTAGTGAGTACGTTATGGCCATAGCTTTAGGAGTATTGATAAAATTATATAAATATGACCTAGCAGGACTGAGAAGCTTAGACAGCACGTGTGGGGTTCAAACGTCAGGCATTGTCGAGACAGATAGCGTACGGAGGCTCAAGTGAGCTGGACCGTTTTCAAGCATTGCGTAATAAGACTTATGGAACATTACGAGTAGGTATTATAAATTCCACAGTATTTAACTTCTATTATATATCTAAAATATGCTTATTCTTGAATAATAAACTGACCATAAAGTAAATTATACATATATATACGACATGACTAAACAATCAAATACATGACTAAACAAAAACCAATATACAATTTCGGTTCTGACAAACTGCAGTTCATAACAAAGAAACTTGTCATCCCGTTGCATGATTGATCAGAGTGTAGTGGGGATTAAAAAGTAATACACGAAATGAATATCGCAACACCGGGCCAAAATTGCGAATGACATTTTTAATTTTTTGATGCGTCAACGTTCATTTCACCCGGTATAGCAATTTGTCAGTAGTAATTCCAGTGTCGAAAGACAGAGGGCGTGGTGACAACCAAAGAAATGTTTGCCGTAATATTGGGCCGGCGCTCCGCGGGAGCGACAAAAAGGCAATCGATCACGGTTCTTCCACCTGGGTAGAGGTGGCAATCCGAATGCGTGATACGCGTTAACTATCCACGAATCGACGTGCCCGCCGAACGACAACCAACTTTAGACAGTTAAGACAAAGTTCAGTTCACCTCGGCCCGGAAACTAAATGCCACATTTCACGCGATTCGTTTGTCTGCGCTCTGCCTTCCGTCTCAGGTAATGGTTCCCAAGATATTGGCGTAATATTTCTCCGCGATAGCGTTTGTTATCAACGTGTAAAACGATGTCATTTTTATCCGTGTTCGCCATTTGTGTAAATAAAGGATACATAAAATGAGGGATAACACCAAGCAGGAAAAATAATTCTCCGGAGGCCAACATTACATCCGATTAGGGTTTCTACAACAGCAACTTCGCAGGAAATCCCCTATTAAATGCACGATGCCCTTTTGTATTACACGCGGCTATTCATATTACATGTATACATGCATATACATGTATTTATGAGGACGGTTATGCTTTTCATAAACGTAATTGTAAAATTTTCTAAAGAAGTAGCTCATGCTTAATGATGTCCGTGTCACAATGGCACTTTTGACACAATCGCACATACGCTGCGACTTTTATCTTTTAATCAGGTCCCTTGCTGATCTTTTACAATAACCTAATAAACTTGCCCTAGTTAAATCCTGACGCAGCACTTCACTATTTTTAATATTTGCGTATTTCTAAATTAATCATTCTCGTCCAAAGTCAAATACAATCGCTTAAATTGAGATCCCAAAATTTGTTTCAATTGAAACCAAATAGTGTTAGAGAAGTGATCAATCTGCTTCAATGATGAGTGCCAGTGAACGTTAATAACTCTAAGCGGGTATTCCATAAAATTAACACAGTACAAATGGCTGAGAATTGGTTTCGGCTCACGTTTCCTGTCGTTTGCGGTAATTAATGAACTCCGATTCACCGTTTGGACTAGTAACCGCGCGATATTTAATAATATAACAGATAATATTTACTCCTATAACACGCATTTGATCAAATTTCTGCCAGTAATCACTGATGAAAAACCCAGAAGTGTTTTATGAGTAATATATATTTTTAACTGTATTTACAATTAAATATATATGTATGTAATAGTCGCCATAATGGTTTACTTCTGTAATGTAGGTACATACGTCAAATAATCCTTTTTAATATTATTTGTATATTCGTATGATGAAAGAAAACGTAGAATTCCAAGTTCAATTCATTATTAACGATTTACGTTGAAAATTGTATTATGAATAAATGTGGAAAAATTCACCCGCCTTCGTCTTATACCACGACAAACAGAACCTTTACAATAAAAAACCAGACAGCCTATAAACATGCAATTTTTTTTCCATGATAAGCATATACATATATACACATAATTATACATATACATACATATGCAAATCACAAAAATATTTGTTCTGGAAGGGAATCAAACCCATAGCTTTCGGCTTAGCAATTAGAGCCACAAACCACTGAACAAACAACCACATTTAATATAATTTTATTATTTGTTTTTACAATCTCCGTTTCAATTATACTGATGTGTTAATGCTGTAATTTAATTTTACATTTCTTATCTGTGTACTTGTAGGTACATAATACATTTATTATAGAATTTTCGTCTAATTTAACACCGTTATTTGCGAACAAAATCTGATTTTAGGTTTTTTCTAAAATAGACAAGTAACAGCACATGGACCGGCAATCGCGACCTTTAAGCAAAAAAACACAAATTTTTGTACTTATCTATTTTGATAATAGTCGAGCTTGCGGCGTGATACCACAAAAAGTAGTACACCACAGAACAGTATTGAGTGACTTCATTATCTTAATCATATAAATCCCTGGATCGGAGGATGGATTATCCAATCTCGTTAGTGTCCTTGCGAAGAAAAAACCGAAGAGCTTTTGTACGGTTCCTTAGGTTGGGTTAATCAACCTCGCATTACCTCGACCTAGTATACTCTTAACAAAAACTCAAGTCCCGGACCTAAGTCAAGGACGATTAGGAGCCATTTTAATAAAACGTAATAATATATTTTGTAATGATATATTGCGTTCTATCCTCACTATTCGTAAAGAATACTGACGCTTAGGTTACATTATTAAAACGTTAGGTCACCTAGCATGAACTCCTTTATGGAAGTCTTTAATTAAACTGATAAACGGTTAATGTAGGTAATCCCTGTCGGGGCGGAAATTGAAAACATCTGCCTACAAAAATCTCTCAGGCCTGTCCGGCAGTGGATTTATACAGACTAGAGATGGTGATGACGGTTAACATAGGGGACGTAATCGATATTATTGGAATATGCTAAATCTTCCAACGTATAAGTTGGAATGGTCTTAAAAGTAAGACTGGACAACAAATCTATCGTACCTACGCATCATAACTGCAAAAGGGTAAAAGTTACTATCCAAGTTACTATTAACAGTCTGTGTTGTAATTATTTTGCACGTCCAAACGTTGTCCCAATGTGCTTTTCTGTCAAGTTATAAAGCTGACATTGCATTTTGTTGGCATTTAGTCCGATACATACATTAAATACATACATGACTGAGTAAATTTTTTTTACAGATTGCACTAAAGTACGCATATTATAAATTGTGCAAAGTTGTTACAGTGTCATTTATACTATGTAGGTACAGTAAAATACTCTTAGGTTAAATGAACACTAAAACGAAATATTGACTGAGTGAAATACTAAGTAAATTAACTAGAAAACTTCGACAAAGATATGAATACATCGGAACCGAAGCGTCGGAGCTCTCGTTGATTGTTAATGCGACACGCCTCTGCGGTACATTCCGGTCACTAGCTGTAAACATGACTTGTAATAATTGCTTTGTTTTACGCGAAGACTCCACAAAGTTGGAAATGAACGAGTAGTTGTATGAGGGAATAGCAAAGCCTTACAGCGATTGTTAGGAACACGTTCCGTGTTAATAATTGTGTGCTCTGTAGATGAGCAGAGCAACAGAGCAAACTCTTGCAGTCACAGCGATACGCGCTCGCAGATCAAAGTTGAATGTTGTTCCATGTCTCGTCATTTTCATATTTAGCATTATTTCAGCTGTCGGTTAACGTCGGACAAATTTGCAATTGGTTCGAATAACTACTTGTTTTTCTTCAAACATTTGTATACGTTTCATTTATTTATTGATTAAAAATACAAAAAACAAAAGTAACATCACGCCTGTAATCCCCTAAGCAGTAGACAGAGGTATGTGGAACACTCCCACGTTTCACCAGTTACGTTTAAGTCCCATGGAATAGGTGGTGAGCCTATTTCCATACATCGGGCACAAATCCAGACTCCGAGTCACTACCTACTGGAAATTCTAAATTAGAAAAATTTTATAGTACCCAACCCGGGATTAAATCCCAGGACCACCCATCGGCAGTTGCGTCAATTTTATTTATTTATTGAACATACATTTCATTTATTCGTTTATAAAGCATACATTTTATTAATTTATTCACATACAAACTACAGTTTATGTTAGCCTTAAAATATTAGACAATACTCAATCTGAATTGTAAATGAACATAGCAAACTGAACGCTTCTGTGCATAAATATTAGACCTGTAATTATCCAATGTATATAATTATAATAATAAGATTAAATGAACTGAATTCCAGTAAATAATAATTTTTATGCCAAGGACATGCTCTAAGCCAGAGATATGTTCTGCATGTTGACATGATCGCCTATGCCATTTTTGTTATCATTAGATACGTAATATGAATACGGTATAAATGAAAAAAAACAACCAAGTCTCTAAAAAATCTACTAGAAACTTTAATATAAATTTATTACCCGTTTTAGAGGTAAATTTCATTAAGCCGTTATATCTAAGACAAACTTTAATTAACTGAGAAAAGTAAACTAAAAAAGAATAAAACGTTGGTGGAAATAATTAAAATTTCCCTCCTCGGGGTTTTTGTTCCACTTTATAATTTCCCGAAAGATCGATTAGCAAATTATGAACGAGGTTTTCAGTTATAACAGGGTATGCAATTAATTCTAATGACGATTCCATTCTGTTTAATTCTTGCAAAAACTGGAAAATGTTTTATACCTTCCCAATTAATCATCTATAGGTACCTACATTAATACGTAAAGCAAAAACTTTGCACCCCTTATTACGAAAATTGCACGGGCGGAGGAGTATGAAATTTGCCACACTTCTAGTTTGTATAGAGACGGAATGCAGTGCTAATATTTATAAAAATTATGAATTAAAAAGTACATTAAATAAACCACCTAAACGCAACGTACACTACTGCACCCACACATAGATACCACACTATACCTACAGACGTGTATCGACGGGTCAAAGGTAAAAAGAGGTAATAGTAACAACTTAGTCAATTTAGGCAAGTCTGTCTTATCGATAAAGTTTATTATGTGAGCTATGTAAAGTAATCTTTACATTGGAACACTATTTTTATTACAGTGTTTTCATGAAAGAATAAATATACCAAAAACTAACCTATATTAGCCAATGTATAATATGTATTACAAATACCTTATATTGAATTAAATAAACCATTTATTATTTACGTTCCCATTGGCAATGTCAGACATGAGACGTCAATAAGACGTCAATAATAATTATTGTCAATAAGTAGGACAGAAGAAAGATTTATAACAGCGTTGTCTTTAACATTAGAACTTAAACAACGCTGAAACCGATTTTTTTATGATTTACGATCGAATATCGATCGCCACTGGGCCACTAATTTATTATATTTGTACACATGGAACATTTTCTATTTGTTCTACATATTAGCTGATATATACATTTTTAACATTGAATAGCAGTCTATAGTGGTAAAGGAAAATTTAGTAAACAAACTTCTACATCTAAATTTCTCCAATAACGTTCTCTGAAATCCTGATCCGCTAACTCGCTGAAAAGAAAGGAAATAGGTTTGATGTTGATAATTGCGATGATGACTACGTCATATGCTTGATTGGAATGTTTCAAATAAGAAAATACGATATGATTAAACTCTTTAATATTTTTTTTCTTTCTAAGAAATATTTAAATATATATATTATGTAATACTGCATAAAAGGCCATACAAGAACAATTCAAAATCTAAATCGTAAACACATTGAAAACGGATTCGTGATTTTTGTCAAAAATTTCAGAAGTCTTTTTCCAATTGAAAAGTACGCTCAACTTGTATAGGTGTAACTTGAAGAGAATTCTACCTAAAACACAATTCAATAAAGATTACTTTTCGCTCACACGGTTTTCGACCGGTCGGGGGTAAGTGGCTACGTGATCAATTGACACTGACACCCTGCCCTTTTGTCCACGTCCACATATACCTACATCTAAAACACACGAATACAGGTTACGGAAATGAGAAACAACATACACATACAAAACAATTTGTATCTGTGCATGTGTGGGTTTGTATATTACTATTGTTATCTAAATATATATTTATTGTATCATTCGCTGTAGACTAGATGTTCAATGGTTTATTATCATAAAGGAGGTTAGAAATATATACATTTATTCGAGGATAAAGTATAGCACACAGATAATCAAATCAAAACACTTAACTAATTAACGTTAACTTATAGAAAACAATGAAAGCAATAAAATAACATGACCACAACCAAATTGAAAATAACTTAAAATTAAATCAGTAATAAAAATAACATGAAATTTGCGAAAATGTACGAAGTCCTAGCATATTTGTATGCCACGTTTTTTCCGGATTTTTTTTTTTCTATTTTTAATATTTTCTACATATATGCTTCGGCCGACTTGACCACGACTCTGGTTCTCAATCTCGCCTATGTGTTATACAATTCAAACAGCTGTATGCCTGCGTTATGTACAGTCAGTGAAAAAAAAGAATTAAAAATTATTGTTACTAAATATTTGTGACGCTTTTAGACTTCTCGTAGTACATCTTTTCAGCTATCGCCGCACTATCAAAAGCTAAGTTATCACGCTATATCAGGGCCCTAATGTCCTAGTTCTCAATGGTTCTCAATTTTAAGGTTGTCTCAATAAATACTTTGATTAAATATTTACACTGACTTAATGATTCAGTGCCTATAACCTTAGAAAATTCATTTCTATTTTTCTCAGCGTTCTGGTCTTCATAGCATGGGCTCGTGCCTCTTATTACCCTGAAATATTATTGTTGTTACCTACTTAGTTATAAATATATAATATGTAAACATTCTATCTATACACTTTTTTCGAGATTTCTGCGATTCTATCTTTTCGATAAATCCTGTTCTTTAATATTATAATCGTGCAAATCATGAAACAAATACAATGTTACATTAAAAGTCTTAATTCTACATAAAAACTCCACAAAGCGGAGGTGACTAATAATTTTCTTAACGAAACATCAATAATTTTGTCGGATCTGACCTCCACGGCGAAGGTCGAACCCTAAAAGTCGATTTCTATCAAAGATGTATGATTGCAGGAGTTAGAGTTTATTTCACTGTCATTAATATTGCGAAGGGAATCGTATTTTTTCTGAACGGATTAACTTACTAAATTCAAATTAATTATGCGCTATCAGAGATTTTTAAATAGTTTCAATTCATACTTTTCTGGAAATACCAGATACCAAACCTTTAAATTAATTTTATAAACATTATTTTATCCGTCAAATTTTCTTCAATGTTCAAAAACAGCATTACCTAATAGAAAAATAATAACAGTACCTTCTTTTAGCATTACTAATCGCATATTCAACCGTATAATGTCGGTTATAATCTCAATGCATATTCCTTCTAAACTAAGAGTGAAGTTTTAATAATATCACCAATTTTCTAGAAGTTAAAGACTTATTAAATAGGTACCTACTGACAAAATAGAAATTTAATGTATCGCGCAAGTTCAACCACTTGGTTGCCGCAAAAGTTTCATATACTTAAAGCAAGTTCTCACGTGGGAGTTAATTATTGTGCGCTCGACTGTACCCAGCACATGCAAGTTCAGGTCGCTGTAGGACTCGCTGTAGCTACTAACAATTGTTAGATTATTATTACGGCATATTTGGTTTTAAGTCTATTTGGTCGAGATACTATGTGAAAATGTTGAAAAAGCACAGTAGGTCTGTAAAGTTAGAGATATATAGCGTTTGGTGCTGACTGTCTATCTCGTAAAAAACATGGCTTTATTATATCATTAAATAATAAAAAATAATTATTTTTATTTAAAATCGTCGCATCAATCATGTTGTATCAAATATGTATATTTATACGTTTAAAGGTACTGCTATTTATTTATTCTCACATAAATTTATTTCAATTCTTACCATAAAGCAAATCATACATACGAATCTAAATTTTAAAGAGAAATTTAAATTCATACCTTCACGAATATTTTTACGCAGTACGAGTCACCGCCTGATGTACCCACGATTCTCATCTGCAAGTGATGACAACCCATTTTCTGTTTGAGTTTGAATTTGATATATGAGTATGTAGGAGTATGTCTAAGCCAACTGTAATAAGCATTTCAGGTCAGCTGCCCACTGGTTTCTTGCTCATATACATAAGTTGAAAAGAGAGGAGACTATAACTGACGATATATACTGGCGGTTTAATTTCACTATTAAACGTTTCTCCAACTTCCATATACATTTAAATATGGTTAAATTATGTACCATCTTAAGTTACGTATGTTTCTTGCGATACCTAGTTCGACTAGTTTCTGACCTATCCGAGCTCCTTCTTTACGAACTCTGGCCCCTCACACCAAGATCCTAGCAGAGACCACTTTTGTTTTGTTTTATTATTGTTTTTTCACCTTTCACCATATATTTTTTACTTTTTTTAATTATCTGTTTACATAGACAATTGATAATTAAATTAAATAAACGGACCAAGATTTACAGAGCAACAAACTGAGACTAATATATATGTATGTCTTAATTTATTATTATGATATCATCAGCCTATCTCAGACCACAGCTGGACATAAGCATCCCCCAATGAGCGCCATCGCGCCCTGTCC
>DWME01002459.1:0-20802 GCA_018244795.1 Parelbella ahira ahira | reverse complement strand
TGCTTTAAAAGCACAAATATATTAAGCTCCAAGATTATGAATATTAATAAAATTTCTATGCATCAAAGTTCGTTTTATATAATTTAACTCTAAAGTAACGTTTTTCAAAATAACTTCAAAGTATCGATTTTGGTTTGCTGTCAAAATGATGTTATGTAGGTAACTACAATAATTTAATTTATTCTCTAAATATTTCTGTTAAAGGTACTCTTTTAATTGACATTTGTGTCCGACTCAACTCTGATTTTCGAAGAAACCCGATTTTGAATAGACTATGGAAAAAGTAATATACGTCTTTGAATTATGTGTTTAATTATTGCATAATTGGACTTTAATAATTTTAGTATCATTTTTATGGTATTAAAATACCGGTAGATAGATTACCGATATTAATAATAATATTAATCATAGATAAGCTGACGCCTTTGCTGACTTCAACCCGCTATAGAATATTTAAATGGCCATCCATCAACTTCCATATTATCTACCGCAAACTGCATTAAAATATCTAACCCTTACTTTTTTTTGTTTCAGATCCTCAAAGCGTCGTCGAAAGCGCTCAAGAACAAATAAATCAAACGAAAACAATTTATCATTCGTTCATTAAAAAGTCTAAAAATAACTTCAAATATGGGGTTTACATTCAACGTGCGTTCAAAAATAGAACCCGGCTTGCGCTTAACAAATAAGGGACGTTAGACGTCCGGTACGATGTGAATGACCGAAATAGATACCGGAAATACCGATGGGTTTATGGAAGTAGCATAGACAAAATGTTGAGTTACAGATGTAGATTAAAAATAAGTAGTAGGTGTGTCAGACCATTGTTTCTGCTTCTACGGACTTGGCAGTGTGTGGGGGTGCTGTGTTGTGTGTTCGGTGTGAGTGGCGGCTACCATGAGCAGAAGTTCGCGATGGAACCTCAGGATCAGGTAATTATAGATTTATTAGATAAACATTCGTTTGTCTCTGTTTGCTTATAATGTAACGGTGTTCTATTGAAATATCATCATCATCATCAGAACCCGATGTTTTCTCATGAGATGGCCATAGTCTGCAATGTTGCTCAAGTGCGGGTTGGCAACATAAATTCCGTATTACAATATTGTACCATTAGAGAGATATTAAATGTGAAGCAGAAATCGCAATCTGCCTACGACGTGACGGCTTTTGTGTTATTTTATTGTGTTCCTGAAGAATTGAGATCGTCGACGATGAATATTTTCAGTTTAAAAGGTGTTATTGTTTTTTTTCATATCTTCTTTATTTCTACAGTAAATCTAAATGATCAATCTCCTGTCTGTCATTTAAGAATATACATCAATGTTTACAATCTAACCCAGACCATTAATATCGTATTTTATTCAACGAAGCGACTCTTCTATCTAGAAACTTCCACAATTTATCGTACATTAGAGAAGTTTACCGGAAAAAAGTTATATTATTATATTAAATATAGTTTTCTGCGTAGTAAGCTTCATTTTATCAGGTCTTTAGTCATCTTATCTAAAGAATATTAAAATGACAAGTACGTAAATTAATGTAATTAATTATGTACGTATTAAATAATGTCTTATTTATTATTGCATTACCTTCCCTATAACTTTCCTATAAATAATGTCTTTTTTTGCGAATTAACATCTATAAACCTAGAGTAACATCTAATTTGAAAAAGCAAACTGAATTATGCGATAACAATAGCAGAAACACTGCTTACCCCATTACAGAACTGGCATAACGATATTATGTAATAATGATGGTAACTAAAACTGATACTATTATCAACCTATGATAAAAAGCGAAAACGATTAGATTTCACATAACTATCCATTTCAGACGGCAGTAGTGGGGTCGAGAGTGACGCTGCCCTGCAGAGTGGAGAACAAAGCTGGTCAGCTTCAGTGGACGAAAGACGACTTCGGACTCGGTCTCCACAGAGATCTGAGCGGCTACGACCGCTATAAAATGATTGGAAGCGATGAAGAAGGTAATTGAGAACTTAAAGATTCGCCCCAATTAAAAACTGATGACTTAGAACTGGTAATACAGAACTGTAGTTCTGATTCATTCTGCAAAGATATTATTTATTTGGTGTTCAGTAAGTTTTGATATGTTAAGGCTAATTAAGTAGGTGTACGATTCTCAATCCCATGATTCCGAATCATACGATAACGGTCATTCGATTTAAATACTAATATGTACTTAAAAAGTACCTAGCCTTAATAAATTACTTTTAAACCTGTTTGGAACATTAGTCACAATGTATGACGAATGCTTTTCCGGGTTCGATTTCCAATCAAACGATCATAAAAATGAAATGAGATCATTTGTGGGTCTCTGCATTAATTTTGGTGTATAACTAGCGCTGTGTGATAACAATTTTATTTTACGGCAGACTTATAAGTTTTAAATCTTATATTTATTTAATTTCTTTATTTATACATAAAGAATACTTTACCATATCCAAAACGAAATGAGCGAGAAAGAGTTTTATTACGATTAGGTTTACACATAATATTAAGTACAAAATTTACCCATGTAGAGTACATGTACATATTAGAACATAATTGTGGGGAATCCTTTCAATATAAAATGAACACCACTCTCTGATGAAGTACTCTCAATTCTTAAAGCGTAAACCTCTTATAGTTTGGGTCTCCTTGCTTCGACGTCAATTACTCTAAGCTGCTATCTCACTGGAACGTGCACAAAGTAGAATTAATATCACAATAAAAGGTGAAGCATAAGCTGTGACATAAATTGATTTCGTTGGGAGGAGAAAACCAATAATAGTAATACCTAATACTAGACTTATAACTAACTTACAATGTTATTCGAAATTAAAATCTAAAGCGGTTGTGGCTTCCATAAACATATGAAACCTGTGTACAGGATATAGTGGACAAACAAGCGCAGAGTCCTCTTACGTATATAAAGGGGACACTTTGACCTCTCGAACCTCTAAGAGTTAACGTCGCACACTTTGATCTTAAGTGCACCGAGGTGTAATACTGTGAACTTCGTTTGACCAATAGCACAGGAAAATAGCTTTTATGCTTAAAATACTTAAAGTACGATTTGGAAAATTTGTTCCGAAAATTGAAGTACAATTTTAAAATGTTAGTCACTTATCTGTTACTTAATTTTTATTCATTTAATTATTAGACACACGAATGTTACTTATTAACCTATGCTGATCTAGACCTTTCGTTAAAATGAGTCTTATAAAAAACATTCAAAAAGCCATATTATCAGTTAATCAGAATATGAGTTAATGTTAAGTTACCACTCATATCATATTAGCCACTAATACTTTCATACAACGGTATAATATCACTGACTAAACTAAAAAATATGTACATTTCCCCGAACATGCTCACAATGTATCTTTAATCTAGTGAAACTTATATTTCCAAGAGTTCGCCATGAATATCAACACAACAGAGGGATACACTTGAAAGTTTGAGCTGAAGCTCGTACAACGTAACTTCCTATATGTAACTTTAAGGTATATTAAGTGCAGAAGAATCATCCTCGACATAAGCTCCTATATATAACTTTGAGGTATAAGGTATGAGTACAGGTGATGAGGTATTAATAGGTACATGTTTTAAGTGCAGAAATACGATCCTTAATATAACTTCCTAACTTTAAGGTATATTAAATACAGAAGAACCATCCTTGAAACTTAAAACTCCAAAAACGTTGTACAACACTTTCATTATTAGGTATTATATCTTCACCATAGCTCCCTTATGTGGTAGTGGAAGATCGAAGTTCAAATATCTATTTCCTTACTGACTTGATGTACTTTTTCAGTACTATTTTGCTAAGTTTAGTTAATTTATTTGCTTCGTTACAAATATATTGTTTTATTGGAACAGCGAAATAAAATAAAGTTTATCTTGTGGGTTTATTAATGTGATACGCTATGCACTGTAACATAATATTCTTGTTGGCAAATTGGTTAGTACTACCGAGTATTTAAGTTGAAGTTCATATTATAATAATATCTAGGGTCAAACTGCGCACTGAACTTATTACTAACTTCTCAAAGATCACATTGAATTGCGAAGTTGTATCTCTGACGGCTACTTGCATGTCTTTAATGATAATATGAATTTATTTGTTTACAGATCTCTGCTATACTTTTACTAAACGATACCAAGCTTGTAAACAGTTATGATATTAAATTGTGCTTTGCAAACCGCAGTGATATAACTTCGCGAAGTTTAAACTCTGTCGCAGTGGAAGCTTCGGTAGAAATTATGTTCTACATAAACTACTATATATAGCATACTACATTATTTGCATTGTATTTAAACTGCATTTAGATTTTTTGTTAGGCCATAGTCACCTTTTTGGCGAGTGGCAACTGTCGCATATTAGGCAAGTTTGAATAATTCAGTTCCACAATAGGATTAATAATCTTGATGGTGGATATACACAAACTGGAAAAAATCTACAAATGTATCTTAAGACTTATCAAGGCAAAAGTGAATAGGCTTCTTCTAGGTTTTCCTGTTCTGATACCAAGGTAGGCCTTAAAAGAGGATGTATTATGGTTACCAGGTAGGTAGCTGATAAACCACGTATATATGCAAACCTATAACTTATAAAAATACTTTTTACATGTGAAATTCTAACTGGTTTATTTTTTTAAATGTGTTGTGTCTGTCTGTTTGTTCCGGATCCTAACCGATTGAACTGATTTCGATACGAATTTCACTCTTAGATAGCTTATGAGGAGTAACGACGGCTATTTTTATTTTGAAATAGATTTTAGAGTTCCCTACAAAAAATTAAACCTTATAAAATGCAATACACGCGAAGTTGAGGATACAATTAGTTTGTGTAGGTACTAAAACAGTAAATGTCCAGGTACTTATAATTTTTATCTGTGTCCATTATGAACCATAACGGAAATCTATCCCATATTGATTACGAATGCGTTGAATTGAATAATAATTACTGGTTCACAGCCAAAATGCAGAAGGAAATTACTGCGTTGTACGAGAAATCAGGCGTTATATAGGATTATCTCATCTTTGTACGTGTTTCTCTACATTCAAACATCAAGTTTATGTGATGTGAGGCTGAGAATTTGCGCAGAGCGTATCATTAAATTTCATAGTTACCAAACCATTAAAATTTTCTTTTTTACAGGTGATTACTCATTGGACATCAGAGACGTCACGTTAGACGATGACGCCAAGTATCAGTGCCAAGTCAGCTCCGGTGCAAAAGGTATGTCTTTGTCAAATTAGTAAACATATTGTTCATTCTATTCCGAATCACAGGTTAGTGTATGAATAAATTCGCCCTTCAATTATGGATCCAAACTGTTTACAAGGATTCTCTTGGTAACGTTATTGGTGGGTGTTTGTTCTGAATAATTAATTTTCAAATCTCAGTTCCACAGCGTAATATGGTTCTGGTTAAAGTTTCAAGCGATTTCAAATGAGAAAATATAGTTGGATTGACCAGACCGCTCATTTCAACCTTATTTCAACGTAGTTTTTTATTACTACAGTCATTGTCATCATCATTAAGCCTCTTTCGTTCCACTGCTGGACATAAGTCTTTCCCATGGTATAGCCCAACATACGATCCTTCGCAGATCTCATCGAGCACTACCACCTGCCTTCTTACGATCGTCGCTCCAACGGAACGGGGGACGACCCACAGCATATTATTTATTACTTTAATTCCGTAATATTATACAGGGTAGTGATAAGGTAAACACAGTCGCGTTTTGTGCTAGACGCTGTATTTATTTAAAAATATCAAAATATAACAATAATAGCAACTCATCTAAAAAGCTTAGTATCACTCACTACTATTACTCAATAGTTGAGTCGCTAATACGTCACAGGTTTTAAATATAGTCTTTCTATCATTTTCATTGTTCTTGTTTTAGGTTTAAGCCACGAATAATCGCTCTATTTGTGATATCACACGAGCAAATGTGGTATGTCAATTTAGACTTTATTACAGGACTTAATATTCATGACCTTACATTACGTTATTCCAGGAATAAAGTCACATTGGCTATGAAAGATTTGAACTGTACAAACAATTTACAATTTCATGCCCACTGACAAAACAGAACTTAATTTAACAGCAAACAATTTTTCAGCTAAGCAAATCACTTTATCAGATAAAATAATCCGATCGTTCATAAATTTTGCTTTGAACCATTTAGACTCTCCCCTTACGCAAGTAACTATTGTTTTCATTCTTGAGCCGAGACTGGCGGAATTGTGTTTGCTTTTAATAAATTGAAAATCTCACTGCGCATTTATTTTTGCCCGAACCATATTCTTTTTTCTTTTCTTTTGTGTTGATTTTTTTGGCATCCCCATTACCAATGGAAGTATTCCTTAGTGCTACGTAATTCGTTTTTAATATCTACTTCATTCTACTTTTAACCTTGATCTCATTTATTGGTGTATTCAGTGATATTAAATTTGTTTGTATCTTAAGCTAATTTATTTAAATTGTTCCCAATTTTATCGCTTCCTTTCGCGTTTTGATCAAGTTCAAAGCTTTGAGATAAGGTACCTAATTCGTTTGCGCATCCTTTTATTGAATATAAGGACGGTAACAGGATACAAGAATGGATTTCAAAAGGGCCCTTGTCCTTTTAATACAAAAATAAATTTATCAGTATTATTTTAAGGGTCCTCCTTAATTTTATAACAATCGTATCTATGTATGTGTGCAAATATATTTATTATGTATATGATAAATTGAATTGTATTAACTAATTGTTAGTCGCTGCTCATGAATTCATAGATAACGACTTTCTTAATGGGAGTGTTGACAATAATGTCTTGTATCTTGTTCACCACAATTGTATTGTCCATGATTAGCATAAGACGTTTATGAGAATTTATAATAAGGCTTCTCAAGTGGAGGACTTCGATCCTTTCAGTATCAAGTGGATCTTCTATTCAAATGCTAACGAAAAGGCCCATGGAATTAATTTACGGAGGCCTTTTGTCGTCCTTACCTTTTGATAAATTCCCGTTGCTTGTCATCTTTGTATTTAGGCTTACTCGTTTGGAGGAACTAAGTAATTGATATTACAGAATAAGTTACAATTAAATGCAATATTGTTAAAACGGATAATTCCTAGTGTTCAGATATTAACCAAATGTTTATACCAATAATTTTATTAATTAATTTTCAAGTAATTAACAATGTTTTTTGCCGCCGTTCAAGATTTTATGGATTTAGTGTTAGTTTAAATAAAAATCAAATTAATTCGAAAGTTTTTATAACATACTGAAATTCATGTCAGTGTCAACGTTTCGTTAATTACTAACCTAACTATTGGAAATTGACTACTTAAAATTTGTTACTTTCTATTTTTTATGTGCTTTAGTAGTAGAATCGAAAATCTGTAATTTATGGTAACATTGCTTAAATTAAGTTCATGATTCAGCTCATTCAGCGAAAAAAATACGAGAGATGGTTTTCGTATTTCTTTTAATTGGACGTATTGCCATTTCCCCATCGTTAATATGTGGAGTAGATCGGTTCCAGAGATTTATATAGAAAATTCGATCAAAGCTTAATGATAACATCCGTGAGCGTAGTTCGAAAACTAATTGGATGATTCCGTTTTCGGCCAGCTTTTGTTCATATGCGAGCTCTTTTTAATCCGATAAACTAAATACGATTTTGGAAAAATACTGCCAGGCTTGAAGCTGTTTGCATTTTGTTGTTTTTTCACATTTTATTAGAATTGCAGCAACTTGCATATCTGTTGTAGCAAATATCGCCCGCATGGAAGTCTATTGTTCTTTGTTTCTGAAGTTACAGGTACATTTTTAATAACAGAATTCTTTGATCAAATTTTTCTCAATTAGCCTTCTTGTGATATTTTATTTCGGTCGCACTGTGCGTTCTATTGTCAACTAGTACATAATATAACCATTGTAGCTTATGATCTAACAAGGAATGTGGCAAATTTTAGGACAGTCATTTTATTTTATTAAGTACGTAATAAAATTATCCATCGTGCAATGATGTTTACTCAACAATTTTATTTCTATTGCATTTACGAATCCTTCATATTAAGTTTCCTACGTCTATTTACCTCTTTATCAAATGTAGAATTAAAACAAGATAATTTTCATTAAAGATATTTAAATAAAAAAATGAAAGCAACCCTAATTTTGATAAAAGCTCGTAACGCGCAAAGAGGGAGTAGAAAAAATAAACCCAGGTTTTTCATTATTTAGACCCGAAACCGACCTGACATTAAAAAGCTTTTAAAAAATATGTCCGTTACCTCAGACTTTAAAAATCAGAACATGGTTGTTACAGGGTTTCGAATTTTAATTATTTTTTTATTATAGTGAATTCAGCCTTTTAGCGGTAATTAGGGTAATTGTTTTTTAATAATTAATATTTATTTACAATTATGATTTCAGTATTTAATAATTATTGTGGGATGAAAGATTAATCCCTAGACAGAGAAAAGTGGTCTATTAAATGGATACCGCTTATTCGTATTATGTCTTCTAGTAACATTGTGTTAAGTAGGAAGATAAGATCACATAGTGTACACCAAAGATGGTACGGAGTTAAATATTTATGTATGTTAATAACATAATCAATCTAATCTGATTTAACGTTAGAACCACCTAAATACGCTTGAATAATCCTGTGAGTGAAATAATAATTGATTAAACGTAATTTCACGCCTGTAATCCCCGAAGGGGTAGGCAGAGCAGTATAGTTACACTCCCACGTTTCACCAGCTACGATTAAGTAAGTCCCATGGAATAGGTGGTGAGCCTATTGCCACACACCGGGCACAGATCCAGACTCCGAGCCACTACTAGAAATTCCAAACTAGAGAAATCTAATAGCGCCCGAACCGGCATTTGAACCCAGGACCTCCCGATCGACAGTCGCGCTTGCAACCATTCGACCAACGAGGCAGTAATATGAGGCAACAATAATATGTAATAAATAGAAATTTTGTATGACTAGTACCATAGTATGCAACAGTGCTTGCATCTATGTAAATATTGTGCACAATGTACTTGGTTTTCCGGACTTATACATAAACTAAGATAATAATGGATGCTTGTGAGATTCGTAAAACAAATGAACACAGAAGATAAGTTTAAGCGACTACTGTATTTTGTGTAACATACAAAAAAGATAAAGCGCGAGATGTGACAGTTAAGAATAGCTCAGTATATTCTTCTCTCAAGTCTCACCAAAGAATTTTCTATCCACTAACACATTAGCCTGAAAAACTACGAGAGATAAAAGATTTACATAGACATAATGTAAACGGAACAGTGTTTTATCAGTACAGCGGACAACTGGCTTGCGGCGAAATTGTACAACTTTGCACTATTTAACTTGCAAACTTAGTTGAGAGTCTGTTTCAAGCGAACTATCTGAAGGTCTCTCATTGTCTTTGGCTTGGACCATTAAATCAGAGCCCCAGTTTGTACTGCGACCGCTGCTCTGCCAAACTTTTGGCTTATTACTTGCTGGGTACTAAGGTTTGCTGGTTTAGGATCTTTGTTGTATTATAGGGTCATTTTCTTTAAAAGCCTTTGTAATAATTCCTTTCTAGGTTCAGCGTCTACCCACTTCGTGTTATAGAGAACGGTTCCTGTATGAGGAGTAGATGAGTCGTACTATAAACATTTTAGTTCCGAAATATCGTCATCCTATGATGACTTTTTGGTTATTAATAACAAGAATTTTGATGATACGTATAAATACTCACGAAACATTTAATAGTAAAATAGAATTTTGAATTTTTGATCATACAAGAGACGATAAAAGAATTATTTTAAAGTTTTTAGCTATGCGTATTAAGATTTTTGCTAATTTTAAATCCACTTCGGATTTAACCACCATCACACCACCACATTTAACCACCAATAACGGTCGAAGGGCAATGCATTCAATATCGTAGCAAGAACATAAATGTATGTTTGTACAATCAACAGTACAACGTGATCCCTTAGTTCCGAGTTAGTAGCAGATTGCAAACGATTTGCATAGCTGAGCAACGCCACTTGCCATGAGCACTGAGGTGAATGTGTTCACTGGCGTTTTAGGAATATGCATTAATACGTTCTAGTTGTTAACGTTTGATAAAAATCTCTAATTTTCTTTGAAAATATACAGAATTAAGCTGCGGGATTGTTGTGTATTTTTGCAATTAATCAACTCTTTTATTTACTAATTAACCTCATTAACCTGCCCTCCCCTACTACATAAGCTCATTTTAACCATAATTAGGGTAAAGGTAAAAAAAATTTAAGGTCTTTGTTAAAGGACATATTTTAGATGGAAAATAATATGCAGATCATCAATAAGGCAGAAAAAAATAATTAAATAAAATTGTTAAAATCTTTTATTGATATAAAGATATTTAAAATTTAATTTCGACGTCATCTGATGTTACGCATCCATTCTATTTCAAAGAACAAGGATTGCAAGTACTTGCAATAGAACATTTAAAACTAAGTTCGGCTTAGCGAGCCATATATGGGCACATATAAGGAGGAAGTAGTTAAGGGTCACCGTCGTCGAAATCGACGAGGAGGACTATATATATTTCAAGGAATTTTACATACAATCCTAAATAGGGCAAGTCCTACTCGAGATCGCTCTTAAATCTTAGCGTTTTTCAGCCCACAGCCACTTTTGAATTAAAATAGCATCATAAGTGGCGTATCAATTATACCAAAATTATACCAAAATAACAACCATAACCAATTATAACAAAATATAAGCTTACATCATATTTTGTTTCCACGACGGAGATTGGGCTCTTTTATAGTCGTATTTCATCATAATTCATTCAGCATAATTTATATTATCATTGAATATTTTTCTTCTCCACCAGTCCCATTCCCTCGACCACGATGCTGTTCACTAAGGCTGAAGAAAACCCACTTTGTAGATTCACTATGAGAATAACTAAATGCATTGTATATAAAAAGTTAAATACTAATTACACAAAAGACAATGCTGCCGTGTAGCAGAAGTAACTCAAATGGATTTTGCGACTAAAATTACAGTTAGAGGTACATTTTATCTATATTTGGTAGTAGAATTTACGAACATTGGAACAAGTGATAAATTATTAACTTCGTTAAAAGTCCATTAAAACTCGCCGCTAAATCTAAAAGGGAAACCGAACAACTAGTTCCCAATTCTAAACACAATAATCTAGTTCCGCCGCATAAGTGCGAAAGCTCGCAATATGGTGCCATTTCTAACAAAAATATAACTTGCGAATGAAATATCCGAACGAATATTGTTAATGTTTTTGTTGATATAAAATACATGTCGTTCACATGTGGCTAAGAGGGTGCCAAGTTTAAGAAGATTTGAGTTTCTACATTTAACATGAAGAGCTAGTAGTAAGTGGTAGAATGTTTTGATTTAGATGATCTTTCTAGTTAACCCTGTAGCTTGAGAGACATCGCAGCTCAAAAATGTGCTTCCAATTAACAGTAATAATTAATAGTAATCAGTTGCGGTAACACGTCTAAGACTAATTTCAAGTGAAATCTGTACCGCAATGACGATTCGCACCGCGTGAACTGCTTGCCCATTTTCGTTATACATTTATAGCAATGCGTCTTGTTGTGTTTGCTGCCGTTTCATAATAACATTTACATAATAAGGATGTACGTCACATGTTACCCAGACATTTGGATACATAATGACTCAGACAACTGTGTTGAGTTCTCTCAATTCTCGTTGATTGCAACGATCAATTTACACTATATATGACATGACTTTAGCCACTACCTATATATGACAACATATTTATGTGGAAACTTGTATCCTTTGAACATAATTTCCCTGGTCAGGCCTTAACTAATTTGCGGTCGGTTTTTATCTCGTATATTCGTGCTTATTTGCCATCATCTGAATATTCACTTTCTTGTTATTCATATCCTCTTTTGACCATGATATTCATCTAAACTTAGATCACCTGCTCTGGTTGACAGTTGAAAAATAGTGTCATTTTATAGACATTATTTCTGTATATATAGTAGACAGGAGCAACTTTCATGACTGTATATTAAAAATGTTACTGCGTATAAATATAATTGAACACTTTCAGAAATTTAATTTAATTTTTCGTTGACTTCGCTGTTTCATTTTCCGATTCCGATTACTTCACAAATGTACGTGGAGAGTCGTACCTATGACGTAACGCTCAATTTTATTTCTTCGTAATCAGCCGACTCCATCAGAAGATAAGCGATTTTAAACATTCAAAGCACGTGTAGAATGCTTAAAGATTTGCAGAGTCGTGAATCAAAATTACGACCGCGGGCTAAGGTAAAGATGGTTTTCGTCTTATGTTTACGATATTTGTTCTGTACAAATCGAATGTGATGCTATTTCCCAATAGAGTATATACTGCGGAAAATCCCGTAAAGAATAGATGAAATCTAACATTGCAGGTTCTACTTCTAACCGTGTTAAAATACTTTGTGCTGAAGCTATGTATACTATATTATATATGTACTTTGCTCGCTCTGCAAATAAATTAAAACTCTTTGTACAGGTGAACCTGCAATTAGGTCACGCTACGCCCGCCTCACAGTTCTAGTTCCGCCCGAGCAACCTAAAATACTAGAGGGAAATTTCTACTCTACGACAGAAGACAAAATGATCAAATTGGAGTGTGTCTCAGTTGGAGGGAAACCGCCAGCCGAGGTAAGTGCTGTGATCGTCAAAATATATCTTAGGCTATCCACACACGAGCTGCTCACATCCAAAATAGTTTCATTTAAAACCTTCGTCTGTTTGAACGCTACGTGTCGCCGAGTTTTAGATTGTTTTAGTAGAGGCTTCTTTATTCTCTGGTCTTTTAGGATACTTTTATTTTAAGATAGCAACTAATTGTCATTAAGCCCATTTAGTAGTAAATGATTACTCTTGCGATTACCCTCAAGTTCAATGTAAGAAAATTCAATTGCAAGTTGATTTCATGTGATGATTTAATAATAAAAAATACTGATTACTTCGTGTTTGTCTTGTACGCGCAATTTATATGTAGAAGTCAAATAATACAGCTTTGAATCATCAGTCAAAATCTACACAAAAAAATTAGTACAATCATCAGACAGCAAACCGAAGATTAATCTGTTTGGATCTTGTGTAAGTACGAGATGTGAAGGGCTCACGACATACTCGTAGCATATAACACACAGACTTAAATTTTAGTATAATTAGAGAACACACGGTTGATAATAATGACACTATTGCCAAATTTTTAACTAAACTATTTCTGTCAACCTTCTATCAATAGACAGTATCAGAATTTACACAAACTGAACAGGATTGCTTACATCAACTACTGAACATCTGTCATCTGCCTAATAGAAATTTCAGTTTATGCTAAAATGTAGAAACGTCATTTTGGCATGGAACTAGAGGTGGTCCAATGGAACACAGGGATTGAAAATATAGACCGTTCAGAGATTTTGATGAGATTTTTGCTAGAGTGCACGGCGTAACTGCTACGTTTAGTAGGTTAGCGGGCCCCGATTTATCAGCTTTTTCGAACTCCATCGACAAAATTAAAATATCTTCCGATGAAAAAGTAACGTTTCCGTTTTAATGCATAAACTTTAATTCGGTCATTGAAATCACAATACCTTCCTTCTAGTGCGTGTTTAATATAGATATGATATTTCGGGTAATATTATGTCGGAATTATACTTGGAATGGCTCAAATCTGTCAATTAGCAATATGTTGCTTTAGGATAAGACAAATAAAACTTTCATTGCTAGTAAGTACGCTTATCAGCAATAGGTTGTATTAAGGTATATATATTGTGGTTACAAGTAAAATGTTTTTACATCATGTGTCATCTGTCATCAAACGCTGAGGCTCAACAAAACCTTGGTCTTATAATATTCGCATAAATTGGAAGTTTTGTGGTACTAAATGTCTGTTACCAACACCTTTCAATTCGAAACACGGCAATAAGAATTGTAATAACGATTGCAGTGTTGATAATTCCACAACCGAACCATGGTTAAAATATTCAGACAGCTGTAATCAGAGCATTTCGTGATTATCAAACTCGTGACGACAGAGGAACTGGAATGAGAAGGTTGTTGTACAACCATTTAATTCCTATACGTACATAATATACGTAACAAGAGAATATGGGATCGCGTCAAATATTTATACAAGACACTTAATATTCAATATCCGATACAATATTATCGACACTCAGTAAATAATATTGTGTTATTCAGACATAGAAACACTCGAGTGGGTATCACGAGTGGAAGTCGAAGATTGCTTTGGAACAATGGAGATTAGAGTCTACTTGAGCACAATAGTGGATTTGCGACTCGGGAGATAGAGGCTTTGACAGCTTTTATCGTCGCTAGAATTATCGTGTTCAGCTACTCTAGGTATTAAATGATACTTTATTAAATTATATACCAATATTAATATTATAAATGCGAATATAAGTCTTCCTTTATATCTCTTACCTTTTCATTACTAAACCTCTTAACAGATTGTGAATAAATTTTATATAGACAGCTAAACGCAGGCAGACGAATTAGAGACTGAAGATAAATTTATAATAGGAAATAGCAAACAAGCAAATGTTAGTTACAATGTCGATGAGGACTGCAATAGTCCATTAACAGCAGTTATTGGAACTAGTATCAATTGTTAACTGATATTAATAGTTGTGATTGTTGATATTAATTGTTAATCGTATTAATTATCCGAAAGTCCTTGACTTTTGCATAACGTGCTTTATGTGTGTAGAGCATGTGAAGTTTGCCGATGGATACAGGTGGCCTTTACTTCATTCAAGAACAAGGCGAGAAGATAATGTTTATGACTTGTTATATTTACTTCATACTATAGACATCAAGTTACATTATGTTCTTAAACAAATCCAACCTTAAAATCAAGGAAAAGATGTTCGACGTTTTTCGAAAAGAAAATGTAATAGTAATTGTCGAAATAACAGAAAAGAAAAGAGAATTAACATTCCTTTCTAAGAAATTTCGAGTCACGGTTAGGGTCGTAATGATGAGGAAACAACGAGAAGCAATTAATAAATCTCAGCAGAACTTTAGGCAGGAAAGAAGTTAAGACCAATTTTGTACTTAAACTTTTGCTAATTTAGGCGGCAAAAATGTTCACAAGCACTTCCTAAGCGCATTGCTTAAATTCAACAGTCCTTAATTATAACTAAACAAACGGTCATGCCAGGGAAAAGTTGATAATACCTACTTTGTGATTCTGTTGCTATTATATTTGCCTCCTTAGTTTTAATGAATGTAACGATCCGCTGTTTTACTTATTTTGGTACTTATAACATATTCAGAAATTCGGTTTGTCGTTCTTCTTATACACCTAAATTCGCATAGATTGATGTGTATTTGAATTAGTATATAAGCAAACATCTGTCTAGATTTTTTGCTTAACAGACAATGTTAGTGATTTTAAAATTGACAACTGTTGATTTTTTGGTTACTGCATTTTGTCTATGCTCATTTTCGTAATATAATTGCGATTTTTAATATTCACGGTTGTGCGAAGATTTATATTATTAATATCTACTTTGAACTGAATATGGTTTGTGTAATCTGTTAAAACATGGAATTAATTATAAAACACAATAACGTCTATTTCATGTTGTGTTAATTGATAGATTTATTTGATCTGAAAGGCAAGGATCTGTTTCACCAACGACCAAAATATAAGATTTCAATCAAATACGCCATCACTAATTCTAATTAAAAGATCCATCACGAGATATTTTCTGTTTGGTCGTATCTCATTTAGCCAGATCGTCTAACCGTATTATGGTACTGGTTCTACTGTCTACGATTAGTTGACAACGAGCTAAACATAAATGTAACTTGTGAAAAATATAATGATAAGCGACACGCCCCTCCTGATACAGAAGAGGCTGTGGAAATATGTCTGTCAGATAAATAAAAAATTACGTCAACGTGAAATATTGAACATTTAACATTTTGCTTTTGGCGAAATTATTCGCAGTTACATGTTTCCTATGTTTATGGAAAGCCATATTACATATCATATTCATTTTGTATTTTTCTAACTAATTATGATGGCAAAAGTCGCTGGCAAACAAAAGGGGGGCCGGACAGAGAAATCCTAGTTACGAAACATTAAACAGTTTAGAGGGGTAGCGAAAGCCGCCGAAATTTTGCATCTTGCGCAAGACCGAGGAAGGTTTGCAAAATTGACAGCCGACCTCCTCTAGTCGGAGACGTACTTTAAGAAGGAAAATAATTTATTTTGCCCTTACTAATAAACATGAATGTTGACAATCATCTAAGCGTCCATCTTTCATGCAAAATATTTTAATTATGATCTACCTGCCTACTTATTAAATGCATATTAAATGTTACTTTATGTCCAAAACTGTTTCACCGCTTACGGTACGACAAATCGGTTTAAAATCCCAAACGTATTTCTAAGAATATCTCAGAATACGTATCTACGTTAAGTCCTTTGAGATTTTAACTCGAGTCTGAAACCCCCAATTTATTTAAACTGGTGTCAACGTCCAATTTATTTGTACCGGTGATAAGCCTTGGAATGTTTCGTTTAATCTATTCAAATGGAGTAAATGGGTATGTTCCCCATGGGTCCAGATACAATTAGGGGTTAAATTGAAAATGATGTCAGTGCGAAGCTCGAGGGCCCCAGTGGGAGTAACGCTTTTAACAGAAATATTGTGGCATATCAACAATGTTCAAGTCTTAAAATTTTACGAATACCTCGCTTAGGATTTGCATACATTTTCCAGTCTGCTTTCACGTACTGTGAAACTAAGTGTGTATGTATGAAATTTTATGTTGTCAGCGTACTGGAATTATTTATCGTTCTTAAGTCGGATCTGCATTTATTATACCAACTTTGTCTAGAAAATTACAGAGAGTATTTGTATTAAAATGTCTTTGATCCTGAGTTTAGTGTTTAATAAATTATGTTGTACATTTAAGTTAATATATTCACTATCCTGGAGGACCAGCGTCAGTTCTATTTTTGCTGCATTGCTGTATTGCGGGTAAGCCTGAGTTGGCTAAATTAGTTCTTCATGAAATTCGAGATATATAATTTTAGTGCTACGGCCATTGCTGCTACTCATGGAAAATATTCAATTCCCGTTAAGAACATTTTTTGCTTTTAAGATACTTAGTTATTCAAGGTGTTTGTGATATCTGCATAACATTTGCTTTGACTCAGTCTATCTACTTTGAGTTCTTCGCCCTAATCCCATATAAATCTACATAAGCTTTTACCACTTTCAAGTGTTGGTGTAAGCAAAGATTTTGGGATCACTATAGTCTTTTTCTCCAAATTTCTTTTGACGTGACGCATCGGACGATGTTCATAATTATTAAGCTAAATCTTTCATTGTTATTTGTGTGCCAATCCGCACTTGGCCAGCGTGGCAGACCACGGCCTTAACCCTCTCAATATGAGAAGAGACCCATGTTCCAACAGTAAAATGTTAAGTGGGTCGATTATTAATTTTCTTTTATTTCATTGTTATTTGATTGCTTATCATACTTTGCGACTGCATTATCATAATTCTACTAAAACACGTGGCAAAATATATAACAGATTTACTAAAGAATTTTATTCAGCATTGGTTCACGGATTGTTGCTAGTTTAACATCAGTGCATTGAAACCTTTTTTTTCAAATTCTAATAATATTAATGTTATGCTTTCGAAACAAATTTTTATGACAATGACAAATCGTGCATTTTAATACCTTTGATGGGCAGTTAAGAGTCCATACATAAATAAATGAATATAACAATAATCGTAACACCGTAACATCACGCCTGTAATCCCCGACGGGATAGGCAGAGGAGTGTACACTCCCACGTTTCACCAGTTACGTTTAAATCCCATGGAATAGGTGGTGGGCCTATTTTCATTCACCTGGCACGATTCCAAACTCCGAGTCACTACTATAAATTCTAAATTAGAAAAGTCCAATAGCCCCCGACCCGGGATTTGAACTCAGGACCTCTCGATCGACAGTCACGCTTGCAACCACTCGACCAACGAGGCAGTCGTTTCACAACATTGTCATTTAATTGCATGTAATATTATGACAATTAAACATACATTCTTCAATATATCAATCCTATGTTAATGGAATCCATATGCATTGTACGAATATTCCTAAAGCCGTCAACAAAACTATTGACCACCAACCTAAAGCTATACCTATCATGCTCTCTCCCCCATTAAGCCTTACGTAATTTATGACACAATTCTGGTTCTTAACTTTTGAAGTTTGGACAGAGGATCAGAAATAATGTTACTAAACTCCTAGTAGTTAGAATACCACTGGAATCAAGACCAATACTCTCTGTTATGCCCCTAAGCCGCAGACCGTATACTGTTGTTATCCAGCTTGAAATATTGACTACCAGATCAACATTACAAGGCTTCAGCATTACCTGATGTCATTTGCAGATAGTGAACGGTAAGAAAAAAATGATGTTCTTTTTTTAAATCCATACAAAATGACATAAGTACAGCGTCAATGAATAATTGATGTATTGTTTTGAAAAATCATTCGAAATGGACGTGAGAATTGTCTTCGTTGCCTGGTTCATTTTTATGTGTCAAGTATTTCTCGCGAACATTTTTAACTTTTGTTTATTCCAATCACGATTGCTCGAGTAAAGAATAAGTGCTGCCTACCTGGTTTCTTGCTAACGTACTTTTTATATTTTTTACATGGGGTAGGTACAGGTGTCATAAGAGTATAGGTATATTCTTTATCGTCACGAACTGAATCATGGGACTTGCCGCACAAAATCAGCCAGTAGTTTTATCAAGATAAATATCCACAAAATTATTGTACAATTTGCCCGAATTAACCACTGCTTTGTTACCGTTTACCCAAGTTTAGTTTTTTGAAATAGTTTGTAACTAAAGTGAACACTGATTTGGAAATTCTCATACTGTGCCAGGAGTCGAACACAGAAATCAAAATACGTCTCTAGCAATATCTGAAACATTGGTGTTTGTTTGTTCTTAGTAGTTCGCGTACTGTGCTGCCAGACTATTGTAGTTTCAAAGAAACTATTGCTAATATCGAGAGCCTTTATTTATGTGCCTAGTACAGAAAAGAGAATTATAAAAGTGTTAAGCTCGGAAATGTTTGACTGCCTATCGCGATAGCTAGCCCCAGCCATGACCGCCGCTCGCTACCTACTTTAATAATAGTCCTCTGTGAAATTAAATTTCATCTAATGTATAAGTAACAGGCATTAAATAATAATTATCCCAAGCCTATATTTGTAGAAGTCCAGAGAGGTCGCCGATGTATTGCGAGATTTGACATGGTTTTGAAATGGTTCTCTTTTTGCAATTTTCTCTAAGAACTCTGTATGATAGAAGACCAGAACCGGAAACACCTCAGAAGAAAGCTCATATTACTTCTTCAAAGCATCTTGATGTAGCTACGTAATGTAGTTACGTTACGTATGTACGTTACTTTTATATTTAGAAATAGGCATCCATTTGGCTGCAATCTCATCTAATGAAAAGCGAAATGCAGCCTAGGATGTAGTAAGCTCGTTACGAAAGCGCCTATACAATACTGTCTTGAATAATTTACATTATGATACGTAAAAGAAGTGCACAATGTAAATTCCAAACATTTACCATACTAGTAAAATCTCTTGATTATTCTGTCTAAAATCAACAGCAGTATTAAATAAATGACTGTAAAAATTTGTCTCAAAATTTCATAATATAGAAGCAGTATCAATTATCATAATCATTAGCATCAACCCGTTACCGTCCACTGCTGGACATAGGCCGTTCTAACAGCACGCCACCGAGCTCGATCTTCATCTCGATGGATCAAATCGGAAACAAGGCAATCCGACAAGAAGCAAAATAGCTGTATAATATGAATTAACTAATACATTAAACATGACTGTAGTACAACAACAAATTATTTGCAGATAACGTGGGTGGATAGCAACGCGGGCGTTTTGACGCAAGGCGTGACGTACACCGTGGAGCCTTTGTCCGACGGGCAGAGATTTACGGCCAGGTGAGCACTGAATATACAATAATTATATGTCATTACACCCCCGAGAGGGTTGGTATCAATGTTCTAGTATCATTAAGGTATTGAGACAATCTATGTCAGTGAATTATATAATTCTATATAGGATATTAAATTGTTGTTAGTTTTTATACACCTATTATTAATGTCATTAATTTTAGATTTAATTACTAAGGTATCTTAATATTAGGTGTGTATATATTTAATAACAGAGTGACGAAATATTACTTCTTTATTTATTTTAGTAAATATCAAAGTATGTGTATTGGTTGAAATACGAGTTGTTTAGGTTTAATCAAGTAGTACAATTTATAGCGATTAAAGAATCGTGGACAATAAGTTCCCGTTTCCGAGTTCTATTCCCGGTCGGGTCCATGAGAATCATAATATTTTATTCTTTTACTAGGTCTGAGTGTTTGTGTAGGTGTCTATGTATGTTCATGAGCTTATCTACACATATACATATGTACATATGGGCATAATTATGTATCCGTAGTATCAACAAGCGGAAACTTAGTACGAGGCGGTGAATTTAAAATATTAAAATTTTAAATATTTGATTATCTCGTTAACGTTTTTAAATTTCAGTAGCAATGAAAGTTTTTATAAAGTGCTTTTAAAATATTAATCTGTACTTTTAAAATCGCTCGATTAATTGTT
>DWME01002458.1:0-20807 GCA_018244795.1 Parelbella ahira ahira | reverse complement strand
ACCGACTAGCTACATTAAAAGCCTGAGCCGCTTACATACTGTACTATTGCCATTTGTAATCCTCATTAGATAAAAATAATGGAGCCGTGTCGATTTCTTTTTCCGGTAATTAAATTCTTGCAGCATTTCTCATGATTATGGTCGTTAACTGTGAACAATTATGTAATTGTTTCGCGAAATTTGGTTCACTGTGCTTAATTAAACGCATTTTAAGGTTACTTCAGTGAAATAGTTTCGAGCCGTATTTAATTTTTTCGTTTTATGTGTGCGTGCGTATTGCCGACAGTAGGTAGTACAACATACACATAATATATATATATTTATATTGTGCGTATATGCTAGTATTTAGAAAGCAGATAATTTTATAATTATTAGACAGGCGATGAAGGTACAAAATATTTATCATATAGTTAACAGGTTCAGAGTTTAATGTATAAATTTGAACAGGTACTATTTAACACAACACTTTTACAATTATTAAAACCAGAAACACAAGCTATTAAAACAACCAGTTCGAATTCCCAGCAGACCTTCGAAATTCGAACATTTTACAGCTACACAAACAAATCAAACACGTATTACATTACAAATCTATTTCAACGATCGCACTCTTAGTCGGACTTTACATTAGTCACGCATAGATAGTAGGTACATTTTGTAATCATTACAATATTAAGAAACGTCTGGTAATGACGTCGGTGGTACCAACGTTGCAATTAAAATTCCTCGTCTGCACAGCACTATACAATCTGGTTTGCTTTTATTCATTCTATATCGAACTACGTCAGTTGTTTCGTATCAAACATGCCGTTCATAATGGCCGCTGACTGGGCCGTCCACAAAAAAACAGATAGGCAGATCCCGAAGGCAACGGGCACCTTTTCTAAAAGGTAATCGCTCGGAGACTTTATTTTTTTTTTCTTATTTTCCACGGAACGCAGAGGTACAAAGAGTTAACGCAGCTGTCGAGATACAGCTGGCCGATTAAATATTGGTATGAACATAAATATAGACGTGTAAGTATTTTAATGTCACATGGGCTGTTCTTTCTATAAATTTATCAGCCTGTTAATAGTATACAAGTTAATTCATTACAGGTTTCGTGAGTATTTTTAAACATGTTTATGATTTGAACGGCTTAACTCAGTTAAATACACGTGAGTTTAGCCGTTCTAATTCTTAATACACGTGAATTTAGCCGTTCCAATCACAAACGCTTATTAGGCTTATTAACAAAACCAAAAGTCAGTAGAATAAACTTTGATTTGATAAAAAATAAATGATTTCGTTGACGCAGCTATTGACGGAATTTAAGGGCTTGCAGTTGTTGCATTGATGATGAAGAATATTGTTGTATTTTGACGACAGCAATCTATTTTCTTTTCATATCTCTATTAATATGTATTAAAATTGAATATTTACGCGTTTAGTGCCGTTGTTTACCTTTATGTACACACCATAACATAATAAAACATATTGTGTTATCTTATACATTTATCATCATTATCACCTCATCGTCATAGGCTTCCCCAAACACCGGCCCAACTCACGATCCTTTGGTTTTTGGACCATCGTTTCCCCGGAGGCTTGTTGAGACCTGACCATATTGTTAAATTAATATTATTTTATTACAAAATATAATAATATCTATTTCCTTTAAATTTGTACTAGTCTTAGTATTAGTCTTATGTACCCTAATAATAAACAAAATGAATATACAAAACATGTTCATGTTATTAGATAAGTAAATAGCATTAAAGTTAGCATGATGCTACAGATGTAATTAGTCTTATCAAAAATATCTGCTGTACAAAAAACGATTTTAATCGTCCAAACAACAATTTATAAGTTGAAATCAACGTCAAGTTGTTCGCATTAATTAATAAGTAATTGGATTAAGTGCGCGCCTGCCGGTAAGAATGTAACACATGTCAGATTTGTGACCCAGATGCTTGCAACGTATTACGAGCTCAAACTGGCTTTAGCTTTTGTTGTTCCTGCATATAACTTTTGTTTGTTTTTAAATTAAATTAAGGTAATTTAGTGCCTACCAACCACAACTCTTCATCGTCACCTGGGTTATCTGGTAGAAAATGACAATTGGCAATAAGTACGCCCTTTGTTAAAAACAATAAACAATAAATGAGTAATATATTTATTATAAGATTATATTAAAAGCAAACGTAGTGTAGAATGCTCGTCTACTGGGTGGAGTCGCAATATACACAAAATGGCTGGCAGCTGTTGGATCTGAAGATCGAGCTCAGTAGTGTTACTGGAAAGGCCCAAGTCCAGCAGTGGATGAAGACAAGTTAACAATGATGATGATTATTATAATGCCTACGATGAAAATACAATTTATAATAATATTTTTTATGTATATTTAGCCTGAAAAACACGTAGACGGACCTGCCAACCTGATGTTAAGTAGTTACCGTCGCCTATGGACATCGGCAACACCCAAGGAGAGACCAATGCGTTGCCGGCTTTCAAGGAGTGTTATTTTTAGAGATATAAAATGTATCGCGATATAATAATTGTTTTAATGTATAAAATAATCAATAAAGTTTTTCCAATTCTGGGATACGGTATCTACAGTTATTTTAGTGCATAATTGATTCTTGCTGATACTTGTTTTACATATGTATTTTTGGTCTCATTACACATAATTATTGCCATCCGTCAGATGTCACTTCATACGGGCTCAATAGCGGTATAAATATACTTAACAATAATAACAATCATATTTTATTCATGTACATGATACATCGTTATCTTTTTTTCACATTTCTGATCTATACTACTACCCTTTATGATCCTCTACCTGCCAATGAGAATTTTACAGAAAACTGTTCAACCGTTTTAAAGATTATTCCCGTTAAACTAAAACACACAAGCAGACAAATGTTTTTAAATACTTGTTCAGCTATTGTTTTCGTGCGCATAACTATAAAAGCTTATGGAAGCTTTTACGTCAAACAGATATTCATTTGAATTTCATTTATTCCTATACATATATAGATAAACGATAAACCATCTGTAAGTAATAGCAAAAGCTTGTTATAATTATTTTACTGGCTTGAAACAAAAATAGATGAAAATGTTCAGCAATAAATTGAGCAAAACATAGAAAGCCGTCCTATTTTATACAAAGGAAGAGTTAAAATAGACCGATGTTACAATCTATGTGTGGTATAAGGAAGTTTGCCGAATGTGTTGTGGAGATAGTAATACTATCTCTAAACAGTATATTAACTTTTGAACCCAATTAAATCATTTGCTAATTAGGTGATAAGCTAATTAACAAATGAAATCATTTGCTCTTATAAATAGAAATAAATGAGCTTAGATTTAAGAGGAAGTTGTATAATCATGTTTATTTATATAGTCTGTTATTTATCAAAATTTGATTGGGATTTTGTGACAACTTATTCGAGTCAAAATACAAGACAATAATATTAGTCTATAAATTCAAATAATTGTTGATAAATTTATTAAATTATTCCAGTACTTAATACACGGATAGCGAGATGCTCAAATAATATAAATACTGAGGAAAAACAAAAAAGGCATACCTTTAAAACCGTAACAAGACTTCCCGCTGAATTGTCCGTCGGACGATGACTAAAACTGTCGCATCGCTGCAATTTATTACGGAAATGGTTTGTTTTCTTTATTATTAAGGATACGTCTGTTTCTAACGTAGTACCAGGATATTATGTGTGTGCAATACTAATCAGAGCACTAACTAGCGTACTGCATTGAGTTCATTTGAAGAAGATCGTTGCAATGTCACGTAACGCCTTACAAGGAATAACCACTTGAGACGCGGTCGTGAATCGAAAAGATTGTCAATTTGCAACCACCATGTATTCCCATTCATGTTAGAGGAAGCATGAATTGCTGTATTATTTACATGCAAATACAAAGGCGAAAGTACATTGTCTTCGGGGCTTTCACATTACTATGCGAACAAGCACTGCCCGTGCTTACGGTCAAAGTTTTCAAGGAAATAGCCACAGCGTAATAATAGTATGTGTTATTACAGCTTTACAAAGCTATTGTATTTGTATGACAGTGTTGCCAACTGTGAATTTTCCTGTCATTAATAACATTACTGCTAAAAAGACGGAAGTTTCACAAATATTACTGACACGACAGTTGTAAGAGGTGATGTATTAAATATATGGTTTGCTAACATTTAAACATTTAGCAAGAGAAGTGTTTTTAATGAAAGTATCGACCTGACAAAAATGGGTTAATGGATTGGCTCGTTGCAGCTGTGATAACGATGAAAATGAGATAGGTACCTACTGACAGTTACAAGTTTCTTAACATTGGATCGTCGAATAAACTGTACGTCGAATACATATTGGTATCCATTTTGTACGGCAAAAAAAAGACAAATAAAATGGCCGCAATGAGCAATGACACGCTTATATTTAGCTTTGGCGCCACTTTCAGCTTTTAGCACCAGAAAATGAATATGTACCTGTCTGCGGCATTTAAGTAGAGATCGTTAAAAGGATTGGTCTAATACGGGCTCACCTGGCGAACAAAGGAAGCCCTTACATGTGACTGAAAGGCAGAAACTTCGCGTAGGTATAATCAGCGGTACACTTGAACACAATTATTACATTCATTTCTTTCAAAATTCAGTATCATCGATTCTGAATTTACTACTCGTGTGCATGTTTATACATATGTAGGTATGATTGATGACAGACAAAGAATTGTAGAACACTCGTACCATTCAACAGTTACCTACATGGTTACAAAATATGATTTTTTCGATGTAGGTGTTTCACAGTTTATAACTTATAGTGCCTAGAATTGCATGGTTTTCATGTGCGCAAAACTACAGAATAGAACTTATTCTCGTCTGAGACAGTTCAGTCAGAAGTGTATCCGGTGTGACTAATTTGTATTCAAACGTCAGGTACTTTACATTAATTGGTCCCGGGGATGGCAGGTCCATATTAAATAGGTGCTTTGACCTGACCAGAACTTACGCAAAGGAATGTTGTTGCCATTAGTTTTTATTTGTTATCAGAAAAACCAAACATTATTCTTTTGTAGTATTGAATTTGTTAGTGACGAGAATTAAATTATTTTTTCTATTATACATACATAACGCATGGGATTTCCGAATAGAAAATAGGATAGTGATTTAGTTAGGGTATGAAATTATCTATAAAGACTTTTTTGTGCGTTATTTTTGATTCTTTATCTGTGTTATATTTGACATTCGAATATTGAAACGCGGAAAACTACAAAACGTATGCGTACTTGAGAATGCAGTGTTTAATCGCGAGTGTTCCATCCAAGTGGCTGATACGTTATCAAGTTCGTGACGCGACTTCTGAATAATACGAGTATCTTGACGCTCAATGACGAATGAGCGCCTTAAAATGAAATATTTTAAAATAACTTTAATGCAGTTTAAGTACAGTAACATGTATTATAATTACAAAACGACTGGCCGTCTGGTCTAGTAGTAAGTAAATCTGCTAAGCCGGGAGTCGTGGGTTCGACTCACACCATAAGTAAATGTTTGCGTGATGAGCGCAAGTATTTGTTCTGTATCTGGGTGCAAAGAAATTTTTGTATATATTTTGCTGATAAAGTACACATATGTACATAATGTACATGTAATGTATATATATGTAGTTTATCAGCAGTTTGGCTATTAAAACACAAGATCTCTTAATGTTTACTTTGGGATCAGATGACCGTGTGTAGAGATGTTGATAGATATTAGGTATTATTATTAGATATTATTAAAACTTGAAATGTATAGTAGTAGCAGGGATTTTTGCACGATGTGTGGTACATCCTCTACTCCATTAGATATGTAACATAATTGATGAAGTGGAAGTAGTATACTTCACTTAGCGCCCCTTCGAGAAAATGCAGGCGTGATGTTGTGTTACAATAATTAAAATTTCATTACGACGTTGAAGATTATTTCACGTGACCCACACTATCCCGTAAGATGATTGAACAAAATCTGTACATTTTAATGAAATGTACCAATAGGAGGAACACTATATAAAAGAAATATATACAATATTCTTCACATCCTCGGTGAAAAATATGACTCATGATCATTCAAATTCAATCAACACTCTCATATCGTCCTGAACCGGGCATTCTAGACAACAATGGAAACTTATGCAGAACTCAAGTAAGAAATTGCAATATCCTGACATATACGTACATGCCAATAATATTTTTATCTTTATCCTACACAATTCTTTTTTACATAAGTACCTCAATCTTATTCGTACAGCATACATGCTCAAAAGATTAGTAATTTCCACGACTACGAATACGAAAAAAAATTAATACTGCGGGCGGTCCGTACTACAAAACAACAATAGGTAAATGTCGCGTGGTGATATAATTTAAACGATCTTATATAATTACATGTTATCGTGTCTGAGATAAATGGAAATGAGAAAGCGACGCAAGAGTGTATAGGTAATGAAAAACCGACCAGAGTTATTGTTGATGCATGTTTAAAAACAAGTTTCTTTCGTTGATGAAACTAAATAAATGTTCTTATGGTGTTAATGACTCTTGCTTTGTATTTTATCTTCGAAAAAAATCTTCCATCATTACTTAAAGACTTTTCTTATTCTTTAATTAACTGTAAGAACTATAACATTAGCGTTTTTAACCGCACTACATAATCATCAACATTTCATTGGTACCACTGCTAAAAGAATGGGTTTTAAGGCAAGGACTTTAAAGAATGACCTTACCGTAATTAAAAAAATCACACAACAGAGCCGTATGGCGCCACCAGATTATGTCATTACCTACTAATGAAATGATCTATCATCAATAATTGCTCGTATTAGTAATCTTCCAATGATTTATCGCGTCAAATCAGGGGCATTTGCGATAAACGGTTTCCTTATCGTAATTTGCTTGGCCTTTGTTCCATTTATTAAGAGTCTTCTTTCATTAGAGCGATGAAAGTAATATTCATAAAAATAACAAAATCAATATTTGTAAATTGCATTAAATATCTGCAGCATCCAAATATATATTATAAAGTAATTGTCAATAGATATCTCACCATTAAATGTGTCGTATGCTGTGGGCTGATACTCTTCCCGGAACGTGTCCTGGGCATAGGCTGCTATTAAAGAACTTTTCCCTACTGCTCCATCACCAACTAACACACACTTTATCTTCTCTTTTTTCCCACCTTTCACTTTCCGTCTGTCTTTTATTTGAAACATTCGATTTAAAGTTCTCCGGCTCTTTTTGTCACGGACTGCCCAGTCGTTCACTTTGTCACAGCAATTCAAGTCCTCCGAAACATCGTCCCGTATCACAGTATGACCGTTCTCTTCGGCTACTTCAGAATAATCATAGTCATCGTCGTCCCGACGCGATATGGGAAACTGGCTAGGGCTATGTACGCCGAAGACAAAGGGACCGTCTTTATCTGCTAGACGATTATTTATCCCGTTTGCTGGAGTCGGAGGCTTCGCGTAGTGCACAGCCGGCGCTCGGTATTGACTCGATAAGTACTCAGCGGATGCGTGAGGATCGAATCTAAATACCAGCTCGGCTTCTCTTCGATCCAAGTTCAATTCTGGTGGCGTAACTTTATCATGAAAGTATCCTATCTTTTCTCGAGCTCGAGTTTCTTGAAGTCTTTTTTCAAGTTCGACGTTCGAAGGTTTCCAATAATCGGTGCGATATTCGTACGAACAATCCGTCGGTAAATTTCTGGGGGCAGGCAGAGGACGTTGCGAACTTAAATCACGAGGCGGCGCCCGTGGTGGAACTACTACAGGCTTTTGTGGTTCCGCAAGTAACGGCCGACGCGCTGACAGGTTAGCATTCCTGTTGAACATGATCCCTTCCAGACTAGGAGACATTTGTTCTGTCACAAGTTGCAGCCGCAAGGAAGATTATTGAAGCGTGCGTTCGCGCACATAACTCAACAGCGCAATATATCACTCGCGTGAAAGTCTCGACGTTCGCAGCGCAACGAAGCGACGTGCGGTCACCATGAAAAACAGAGCGCGACTAGCGAGTGAAGCAAGCGAACCAATGAGCTCGGCTCGGCCGGTGCCGGCGCTCCCCTCGTCTGGAGAAATGACCTGTTGCTTCTGTTACCTGTTCAGGTACCAAACGGCCCTTCGCGATACGAATGCAGCTGCTGCTAGCTAACAAAGCGAGTCATATGGCAATGCCAGCCGCTTAGCAAGCCGATAGGGCATCCATTCAATGAAACTTTGGTATACGATGAATGAACCGCGACGTGTTTTGTTTACCTATGATCGTGACTGAATGTACGATATGTATATGACACAAGATTTATGACGATGTGTAGTTGACTTAGTAATAAAGCATGAAGTTTATGTTCTACTAAAAGTGTACATGTTTAATAGTGTTATTACAAAATATTAACAATATATAGTGTTCAAGATACTACGTATGTATAATTTTATACTAATGTCGACCCCTTTGTGCTTAAATGGACTATAAAATATAATTAACTTACGATAGTATGACCAAGAAAACCAAACATTGCCAATAATAATCAAGTAAACCAACTTTCATAGAAATAAAGCAATCATCTATGAAATATAACAACAAAATATAAAATAACGTACATAATTAACTGATTTCAAATCAAACTTGAAACGCCCGTGGAATTATTCTTATTGATGGCGGTTGTTTTATGTTAATGCTTGAACAATTTAATAATTAGAAGACTCCAAATAACTGATAAAAAAATATGTAAGTTTCAATTTAAATTAATATATTTTATTTCACTATATCACTATATCTATCATAAAAGATAATTTGAAATAGTTGAGTTTTGATAAAATTATTGCGATATATTATGTTTGATTTAGGTTAACTATAGGCATTTACGCACTTAATATAAAAGAACTTACTTGAAATGTAGTTTTATTGCAGTTAATTCATGGTTATATTGTTATTTTTTAGGTATGTAGCACATTCTATGTACATAATTAGGTCATCTTTGACTTTTCTGGTTCCCGCCAAACTCAAGAACATCACGTGACACAACGACAGTCTTTATGGCTGTATTCATTCGTTACCATAGCCTTATAATTTTTTTTTAAATAAGCACATGTTACTGTCAATGTCAAATCGTTTTAATATAGCAGTCAACTGTCAATGTCAGTTAGCAGCCGACAAAATAAAACAATGAGGCGTGCTGGAAGTGATAAAAATATCTAATTTTTACTTGTCTAGTTGCTGGTATATAGAAGTTATATGTTAAAAACACATTATTCTGGTATATTCTTACATTAAATTGTAAATCTTACAAAGATGGCCAAGTTTAAACTAAGTAAGTAATAACCCCTACATTTCGTATTTTTCGTCCTAAATATACAATATTATATGAATTGCGATACTAATTATATATTTTTAAGTGATTGAATCATTAAAATTCAATATTCTTTTTAAATTGTAAGTTTTAGTTAGTTTGAATGTTGCAGATCAAGATGTAATTTTAGGTTAGGAAATCTTGTTCTTAGATGTTATTAAAGATTGTTAATACAGTTTTTTACTTTTTTTTATTTATGTTTTATTTAAAGAATTTGTTTCGTTATCACACGATAAATTTAAAAGAAATAATCACTATAGCTTCTATTTAATTGATCGTATTTCCCTTCCTTGATCAGAAAAGCCATCTAAAAGACAGCCAGCTCGCCTGCGCTATAAAATTGAGAAAAAAGTAAGAGAACACAACAGAAAGGTGAAAAAAGAAGCCAAAAAGAATCCAAAATCAAAGAAAACGAAACCAATACAAATTCCGAACATCTGTCCTTTTAAAGAAGACATTCTGAAAGAAGTAGAAGCTGTGAAGAAGCACAAGGAAGAAGAGAAACAGAAAAGAAAGGAACAGGCTAAACTAGAGAAGCAAAAGAAATTAGAGGAAAAGAAAAATCCTATTGCTATGGACACTTTGGTTCGTATATCCATTTTTGTCTTTATATGATAACAATGATAGGTCCTATAATTAGGTCTGATAGACATACAAGTTGAAATAGGTAAATGTTTTGCAAATTTTGATATTGTGGATAATTTACACATATGTTAAAGTAATTGCATCATCATCATAATCGTCCTACTACAATCCACTGCTGTACACAGGCCTTTTCAATAAAACAACACTGATTTTGATATTCAGGTCTTCATAATTCTAATTGCTATTTATTTTTCAAAATTAAGAAATATAATGTATTTGCAACATCATAATAATGTTCCAGGTTGCAAACGCTGAAGCCAGAGGGAAAGTGCATGATGCATTCAAAGGTGATGAGAAAGAAAATGATGATGTAGAGTTTGGCAAAGACAGAAAACAAGAGAACTCTCTCAAAACTTACTATAGGGAATTCAAGAAAGTTATTTCAGAGGCAGAAGTGATACTCGAAATAGTTGATGCTAGAGATCCATTGGGTGAGTAGAGTAAGATTGTCATATTTTAACTGTTATTTTGGTAAATAATCATATTGTAAGTTGGACATTTGCAAGTTTATCTAATAAAAGAAAATATCATATCAATTTTCTCATTAAATATATTTAAAGTGTGTTGATTATAACTGTTTGGTCACTAATATCTATCTAACTGCACAAATACATTTGCATGCTCGCCATGTAAAAAGCAAACATTCAGTATGCACTCAAAGGAAAAAATACTTGTCCTAGCTGCCTTCCCTATGTATGATTCAAACCAAATGTACTTTTTCTCAGGCACAAGGTGTGTGCAAGTGGAAGAGGCAGTACGAGAGTCCGGGAAGAAATTAGTTTTAGTACTGAACAAAGCTGACCTGGTACCTCGTGCTAACCTCACAGCCTGGCTTAAGTATCTCCGTCGCTCTGCACCAGCTGTGCCATTCAAAGCATCCACACAAGATCAGCAACACAACTTGGGAAGGAAGAAAATGAAGCATATTGTTAAAGAAAAAGAGATGAAAGGTAATAACAATTAGTTGGACTTTCATATTTTTATTGATATGTTTATTTGTTGGATATATTACAAGTAATTGCAAATAGGATTTTTCTTTGGATACTTTGATTTGTTCAACTCAATGTACTAATTATATTTAAAATAAGCAGTGGCAAATGCTTTGATAAGCAATCTCTGTGTTTCTGTGTTTAAAAATAAAATTAGAGGTTGATCATGATTTGTCACACAATACATGATCAGTTTCATCACCCTGCCAGACATTGAAATCTGATTATTATATAGGGATGGAATTTGACTATATTCACTTGTGGCCACCATCAACTTTATTAAATATATTCTAGTACACATGTTATTGATAGATTTGGAAGAAGCACAGCCAGGTATGTAGGGATAGGGATATTTGGCACTCCTTGTTCTCTGCCTACCCCATAAGGGACCTGGCGTGAAGATACATACATATCTTATATATATGTACACATGTTATGTTACTCTCATTTGACTTTGTTTAATTTCTTACAATTAACTTTTACAATAGATGTCCATTAGTATATCATTCTTCTCAATGAAAAATCTGGTTAACTTTGATACATTACTTATTAAATGATTGATTATTTTAATATGTTGTATTAATTTCATACCTATTACGCATACAATCATTTCCTTCATTATTTGTTTCCAGGATCAGCCTGTGTGGGTGCAGAGTTGTTGATGAGTTTGCTGGGCAACTACTGTCGCAACAAGGGCATGAAGACATCAATAACCGTGGGGGTGGTCGGTCTGCCTAACGTGGGCAAGAGCTCCATCATCAATAGTCTCAACAGATCCAAGGCATGCAATGTTGGCAGTACTCCAGGTGTCACAAAGTAAGTTATTTTAACAGTTGATAGAGTTATGTAAAGCTTCCTATTCCTAGCAATTCCAAAGCTAAGCAAGAGCCTGTGTGTGTATTCCAGGTAATAGAATAATTTTTAGACAATGCTGTTTGTTCATGTCCAGCATTGGACCGGTAAAGGCTGATGGGATAATGATGATCTTTTCAGGTTGTTTCTATGGATATTGTGATTTATAGAATTTTGCTTTTGTTCAGCTTGTTAAAGGTCCTTGTGATTTTTCCCAAGCCTGCTTCTTGCTATGGATTACTATATTTTATGTCATATAAAAATACATCTAGCATAATATTTTACTATGTAAAATAACAATAATAATATTTTTACCTCATGCCTCATGTTAGGACTTTTGTATTTTTACAGGCAAATGCAACCAGTGCAATTGGATTCCAAGATCAAGATCCTAGACAGTCCTGGCATAGTCTTTCACACAGGCTCTGACAGTGATGCCTCTGTGGCATTAAAGAATGCTATACGAGTCGGCGCCTTAAAGGACCCAGTAACGCCAGCTACAGCCATATTACAGAGAGCCCACAAACATACACTCGTACAGTTATACTGTGTGCCCGAGTTTAACACACCCACAGTAAGGACCAAAATTTTTATTTATTGCTAAGCTTATATAAACTTGAAAGGGAATACATTTATAAGTTAAGAACATGCAATGCTTATATATATAATTCCTGCTTATAACAATTCTTATTTACTAAAACCCTTAATGCTAGTTGTACCCAACCATTTTCATGTATTGTTGTTTTACAGGAATTCTTTGCGAGCCTGGCATCGCGTATGGGCAGATTTAAAAAAGGCGGAGTGCCGGACCAAGAGGCGGCAGCCAGAATATTACTCAATGATTGGAATACTGGCAAAGTAAGTTACTGTAATATTAATAATATGACGTTCAAATTATTAATGACTAGCAATGAATATTTCATTTTTGGTTTTTCCCAAGTAAAATTTAAATTTCATCAAAAATTACTTAATATAATGCTTGTAATCTCTAAAGGGATAAGCAGAGTAATATAATCAAAGGTAGTCATGTTTGCAACAACTCGAGAAACATTACTTTTAATATTATCAACTTGTCTCTAATTGTTAAGAATTGTAATAATAATGGTTCTTGTTTTTGCTTTCTTAGTATTAAATAATAAAGTACCTGGACCATTATTAAACAATTAAGCAGTTCTCACAACTCTTATATACATATACAAAAAATCAAGAAATAAAAAATTAACAATAATAGATATAGAATAAAACATAACATAATTCTTCTCTTAACTGTGCAGGTGAGATACTTTACTGAACCACCAGAGACCCCGGAATCAGATGTGCACGTCGAGGCGAAAATAGTATCTTCCATGGGGGAGGACTTCGACATCAACTCATTCGAAGCCATGGAAACTGAGGCCATGAACGCTTTAAATTCACCTGATGATGACGGTATTAAGGTGAGGGAATAACAGAACTCATAAACATTATGTTCTAAACCAAGCGTTTATAGACCAGATGTGCGGAACACATGTAATGATAATCAAAATTGTATGTAGTCTGACTGGATCAGAGTCTGTCTCATTAGTATTACTTGGTATTTAGTAAAGGATGTTAAGCAAGCAATTGATTCAATCGTTATTCAATTTCCTTCATAGGCTTTTAGAATTTAAAATATATTGTATTTGTCGAACACAATACAGTCTCCTTAAGTCCTTTTAACACTATTATGTTTCTACATGTAACACTCGGGGGCTTTGGAGTGAGATGTTAAAAAATTATCAGACTTATCATATTTGGAGCAGAGACATATTTTGCTGTGACATACACCTTTGATGATGTAATATTTGATAGCTGTCTGTTGTCCATTCTAGTAAGTTACTACTCGTTTTTTTATTTATCTCTTTTGTTAACAGAGAGTCATGTTTCACATGGAATTCTCAAAAAATATAAAAAGATAAACGTATCTCACACCTATAATCCCCGTAGGGGTAGGCAATGTAGTGCACTCCCCATTTCACCAGTTACGTTTACCTCCCATAGAATAAATAGTATAGGTGGTGAGCCTATTGCCAAAAAATATAGTTTAATGTTAGTTAGTATTTATTTAGTCAAAATTGTACAATTTTTTAATGAGACAAGTTAATTTCATTATCATGTCACTAATATAAATTAGTATATACAGAATAAATATTCCAAGCAAGTGTTTTGTAAACAGTGCATTGAATGTTAATAAGTCATTATGTAATGTTAATGTATCGTTTATTACTGTGGTGTATTTATTCAGCTTGGTTTAGTTATGCAAATACGGTGGCAAACATATTTTTCTTTTGTTTAAAAAAAACATTATTCTTGAAAATGTACTTTATTTAAAACAAGACTAAGAATATTTTTTGTTTTGTTTATTACATTTAGTTGTTTAAATGGTTGATGATTTAAGTTACGGACTCCCAGCAAATTGGAGGGCTTCTGAGCATTTACACTACTAGGGAATATGAGTTGATTATGAGCTCAACACTTCAAAATTTTTATGCCATCCAAAAAGTACATTATTTTTTATGGTAAAATTTTTCTTACCAATATGTCTGTTAAGAATCATGATATGATATGATTATATGTTGAGATATTTGATTAACGTTTTTACCGTGTGCTTGTATTTTTAATATTTTTACAGGATCACGATGAGGGTTCATTACATTGGGGGTAAGGGTGTTTTATGATGATTTCTGTAAAATTTATGATCAATAATCTTTTCAGATAACGAGCACAGGGCCCGTCAAAGCAGCCTTAGAGGCTGAAATGCAAGTCGATGAAGATGAGTCCAGTTTGTTGCCCAAAACATTAAGCATCCGGTCTAAACTGGAAAAAACTGGCAACGCCAAGGAACGCGCCAAAACCGACCCGGAAATGTTGCTAGAGGGCAACACTAAACAGAATAAATTAAGGAAAATGCAGTTTAAAAAAGATAAGAAGAAACTGGCCAGAAACAACAAGCAAGCAGTTAATCTTGCGGGTGTTTTGGAAAATGTCACTCTAACGACTTATGACAAAAAGGATGATTATGATTTTAAGGAAGATTTTTCGTTATAAGTTGTGAAAATCGGCGGCAAAATATTACATAAAGCAATTTTACATTGTATAATGTAAGGAAAATAAAATGTTTATATTTAACCGGTAGTTTTTTGTTTATATATTTTAAGTATTGTGGTTTAACATTCCATAATGAATACCTGGTGACCAAAATTGTACAAACAATTACCTAAACGTTGAATTTTATATTGACTCACAGGTTTTTCATCGTTATAAGAAATATTTCTTACAATAACTGTAAAATCACCTTCCTTCAAATGTAGTATATGAATTGTGGAAAATTAAATTTGTTAAAATAGTGAATCATTAACATGGAATCCTAAAAGTGTAAGTATGTTACAAAAACATATAATCCACATTTTATGGGTATTTAAAGAACAATGGATAGTACCAACTATATATTTATTTGACCAAACGTGTAATTTGAAATTACTTTAGACATTATTTTTACCTTCCATATGGAAGTAGGGACAGGACATGTGGCAGATTCCGGCGTTATACCTATTAAGTTTTCATCATTGAATTGGGAGCAATGTTGCCATATACTGGGCGCAAATCTGGACTGATTATACTATTACTAGGAATTTTAAGTTAGAAAAGCCCTATAGTTCCAGATTCCGAGACATCTTCAGCAATCGCGCTCGTAAACACTCCAAGAACGAGGCAGTAAAAATATGTAATACATATTTACGCCATATCTTTAAAGCCACTCTACTTTGCTCTAAAGAAATTGCTACGACTGCAATATTTACGCGTCCATCTTTATCAAACCGCCAATGTAGAATGACCCTATGTTAATGAGCAAACAAAGACCGCCAAGGATGGACCAACGCATTGGCCCATTATATACAGACGGCTCTAAGTAGAAAAAAATAAACTATGAAGTTTTTTTTCGATCTTAATTTGCCTACCCTTGTCATTAAAATAGTAAAAGCGGCGTATGTACATTATTGCGATATAAAATTCATAATAAACTTAATGAAACGAGAAAACTTAATTAAAGATGATAACAGTAAAATTGTAAAGTTCCTCGTCTAATCACTATGTATATATATTCGGTATTCATTTATAATCGCTTAAAATAATCACATTACTTTCCATTCGCGTAAATAATGTCAAGGCAGCATTTAAATACTTAATTAACTTTATGATATCGACTCATCGATTGTCAGTGGACTACGTCAAGTCTGCGTTTGCCTCGATACGACACGTAATAATGTTTGTGATGGTTTTCTCTCTCTCTTACTAAAACATTTGCATATCTAGCTCTCTCTCTGATGCCATGTGCAGCAACGATTGGTGTGAGGTTGAACCGTACGTTGCGATTTTTTAAACACAATATTTTGTATTAGAACCGTTCAAAACCAGATATTCTTATTAGATTTTAAATTTTAAATACATTCCTATTTAGCTTACAGAATAATGTTTGATATGTTTTCAAATTTAATGTAGCAATTTATGATTTTTTTATTGTTTGGGAAAAGTTATTCATATTTTGGCGGCATCTAATCAATTACTTTCAGACAGTGTGTTCGAGTCTCATTGGCGAACTTCTAACCAATCATGGCTTTCCATCTGTCTGCGTAACGCTGTGTCTTATACGTATCTCCATATGCTTGGTCTCTGTTACCCTCGAGTAATTTTTTGTGCACTATCTTACTCGCAAATATATCTATCCTTGTTTAACTTTGAAACTTGGAAGACGAGTAAGAGAAATAGCGAACTTTTATCGTAATGAGCTAGGGCGATGGAATAATAGTGCATTCGCCAATTTTTGAAGTTATTCGTGGCCGGTTCTTTGTAAGCGACGGTGGTAGTGTAAATCAAAATGCAGTGTTTAGTATTAGCAATTGTCAGCTTGCTGGCAATTTATTCAGTAAATTGTGATGTTTATTTAGAGGAAAAGTTCCCTGATGGTGAATATTATATTATTTTTGTCCGTATCATATATACTATTGGGCGGTTGACGAACCGGCATACCGCGTGCTATTGATTTTTGGGATGCCGGTTATAAGTAATAGTTATATATAGATGCTAAGTAATTTCCTTTTATGTTGTAGATTCGTGGGAATCGAACTGGGTGTATAGTGAGCACCCGGGCAAAGAGTTCGGCAAGTTCAAGTTGACTGCTGGAAAGTTCTTCAACGATCCACAAGAAGATAAAGGTGAACCAACATACCTTTCCAATTTGACTATCGAGAAGGTTCTATTTCAATCGATGTGCACTACGACTATTGTCGTGATCCATTATAATTAATGAATCATAACAAAAGTATGATTAAATCGTAAACTGTCGTTTGAAACGAATGCTAAACGTGTATTTTATTTGCCGGTCTATAGTAAAACACACGTAGCATTTGCTAATCTATTGTAATGTGTCTTATCATTACTAATACGAATTCTCTTTTCAGGCCTTAAAACCTCTGAAGATGCGAGGTTCTATGCTCTCTCTCGTAAATTCAAGCCTTTCTCCAACGAAGGCAAACCAATGGTTATTCAGTTCTCAGTAAAGCATGAACAGGACATTGACTGTGGAGGCGGTTACCTGAAGATCTTTGACTGCAAACTGGATCAGAAGGACATGCATGGAGAGAGCCCCTATGAGATTATGTTCGGTCCTGACATCTGTGGTCCTGGAACCAAGAAGGTAAGACTACTTCTTATTTATTAACAAGTTCACAAATAAAATATATTAAACAGTATTATAACTATCACAAGCATGTTAAGAGGTTGCATATATTTTTAAATAATAATTGGTATCTTATATAAAGTTAATTAAAACTCACAATTCAACAGTGCCATTTGGTTTAACGATGAGAACCTGTTTCAGACATAATCATAGTTAAATGATAAAGTCTGCATTATTGATGAATAGCATTTGCATATAAATTAAGACATTTCTCAATTTTACTTTTTGCAAACAATGGCATTTTGCTAAATTTGTGGGTGAATGTATTTGTTTTGTCACTTTCAATATGAAAAAAAGTATTTGTGCTAATAAATGAGAATGTACACAATTCCAAAGTTACACAATCATGTGATATAATAAATAATCACTTTGATGCTTGTTTGTTTAATGACCAAACAATATGCTAATAATATGAGTATAATGAAGAAGTCATTCATTTCTAACAAGTTATTAACATCATTTAGATTACTGCTTATATTTTCAAATTAATTACTGGTTCTAAGTCGAACCACAATGCACAGGTACATCGACTGAATATTTCAGAGTATATTGCATTTAATAGGTGTATAATAGAATCAGGGATATAGAAAATGGTGTGGACTAAACACACATAGGAAAACATTGCATGTTACATGCCACTAATAAAACCTCTTCTCTTTCTATGTTATCATTAAATGCATTTGAGCATGTTAAAATGCTATCTGATATTTCAATGACATGTATTGTGAGTACTTATTGAGTAATCTTTGATCTGTAAAAATGAAACCATTCCTTTTTTTATCATTCCCATTGTGGAAATGCTAAAGTTATACTTTATAGATTGAATTAAAATATGGTCAAAGAATATTAATTGAAAAAAAGTATATATATGAAAAATATCCTATAACATGCATTTTCAGTACAGTAAAACTATCTTGTTACATATAGACATGTAGTCAAAGAAATATCGTATAACTATAACTTTTGGAGTAAATACTGCATAAATACTTTTTTTAAATATTTTCCTGACTTAACCCTACAATTGGTTCTTACCCACTATAATAGCCAGGCTGAAAGGTTAATCGTCGTTATTTCAATATACAACATGTAAAAACCATAAAAAGTATGATAACATATCAGTAGTATGTGTTAGATGATTAGCGAATGTTCATTTAGTATTCAGAGATATCTACAACTATAAATGTAACTGGTTTTTCGAATTAATTAATTATTTAGTTTTTTCTTATAGGCCTGCTCATTTAGTTTAATGTATAATTTTTTTGTGGCAAAGAGGTACACAGACTTCCTGATGTTAATGGTTAAACATTTCATGAATAACTCGTCAGTTTAAATATATTTTATACATTTTTAATTCTGAAAAAAAAAATTCATCATCAACTACTTTAATATTTAGCTTTTAGCACTGGTCTCTTCTCAAAATAAGCAGGATTAAGGCCAGTCTGAGAATTTACTAGTTCAGAAATGACTGCTCTCTTTAGTGGGTGGATAGTGGGTAGTCAAGTTCTATCATAGTTTTTAATTTCATGCAAGTGCATAAAACCGGTTTGTTTACTTAAAGCTTTCTAATAGCACAACTCAAAACTTTTTATTTTTACTTGGCATTAAGAATTTGCATGTGAAAGGTAGAACTAAAATTTGTCATTCAAAATTTGTTGATAAAAATACATGAGTGTATCACAAAATATTGTATTATTTAACTTTCAGTATGTTCATGATATTCACTAATGCTATCAATATTGTGAAATAATTACAGCATTTCACAAAACAGTCATTAAAAAGCTATTAAAAATGGTTGTATAGGTGTACTCGTATTTTAATGATAATGAAAAATTCTAGATAACAAAATACTTGCCCATAAATTAATTAATAGTTGTTTTGCACATATTAATTAATAGAACAGAAATAAATGTATTAAAACTTTTATTAAACATTACTGAATGGATGAAGGTTAGTAACTTATATATAAGTTACTAACTATAGTATATAAATAAAGTAACTAATACATTAAAATAATTTGTCCAAAGTTGCAATAGGTAATTTTGTATTATCTCAATGGAGTATAATTATTGGTTTTGTCACTTTTAATTGTAACAGGTGACACATAACTTTCGAATTAAGATACAATATTTTAACATAGTTGTCACGGCCATAAAAGAATGCATCTTGTAATTATTATCTTGCTTTGTATATGAATCTATACCATAGAGATCAGTTTTAATTATTATTTTATATTAATTTTGTTAAATATGTATATGAAATCATTCCGCTTGGTTACACTGGTGATCAATTATACATGTTTTTTTTAATTAATTCGAATACCTGAATCTGGAAAATGTAATGTAATAACTGCAAAGTTATAGGCCCTTATTGCAATAGTCCAGATTTACTATCAATTCTTTTAAAATATTATTATACAAAATCTGTACCCTCTGATTTACTTCCTGAGTACTAGTATTAGTAATCTTGTTTCTGTTTCTCAGGTGCATGTGATCTTCAGCTATAAGGGCAAGAACCACCTCATCAAGAAGGACATCCGCTGCAAGGATGATGTGTACACACATTTGTACACACTCATTGTGAAGCCCGACAACACATATGAGGTGCTCATAGACAATGAACAGGTTGAGTCCGGAGAGCTGGAGGCTGACTGGGACTTCTTACCTCCTAAGAAGATTAAGGTGTGTTTTTTTTTATTTTTATGTAATTGTACTCTAATATACCTGTCCCTTACAGTTTAGTCTTGGGTTTTGAGTGTTTTTGACTATCTTGTAAAAAGATGACTTATACTTTTGGGTACAAGTTATCAAAAATGTTGCAGATATATGAATATGTTTATTGAGCTTATAAGTATACTTAGTTACTTTTGTCTCTAGGATCCTGAAGCCAAGAAGCCCGAAGATTGGGATGACAGGCCCACCATTCCAGACCCAGATGACACAAAGCCAGAGGACTGGGACAAGCCCGAACACATTCCGGACCCTGATGCCACCAAGCCTGAAGACTGGGATGATGAGATGGATGGCGAGTGGGAACCACCCATGATTGACAACCCTGAGTACAAGGGTGTTTGGGCACCTAAACAGGTAATTGTCATTTCATCCTGAACATAATATTTAAAATCATTTTATTTTTTATCTGTTGTTATTCATTCACAAAACTCATGTTGGTGGCAAAG
>DWME01002457.1:0-20807 GCA_018244795.1 Parelbella ahira ahira | reverse complement strand
GTGTAGTACACTCCCACGTTTCATTAGTTACGTTTACGTCCCATCATGAAATATATGGTGAGCCTATTGCCATACATCAGGCACAGACTCCGAGCTACTACTAGAAAATCTATTAGAAAACTTAACATTGCGAAAATTTCATTGATATCGGTATAGCTGACAAAATGAATTATGTATGTATAGTAAGATGTAAGGACTAGTCACCACTAGAAGAAAAGCATGTGTGGTTATCTTTAGGTAGAAATTTAGTTTTTATTCTATCTCCTCTTGCATAGCTTTATCACAGTGACCACTTGATGTTATAAAGCTGTCAAGATACACTATGATTTCTGCATTCATATCAGATGTCAGTTTCCAATAAAACACCGCGGTAGTCTATATTTAATCGAGAAGAATCGAGTTTTCATAAGCTCATCTCGATAAGTCGAAAGACGCCCTGTAAATTTAATACAATGTTTTTGAGAAAAAAAAAACTTCTTTTTAAACATATCAGGTATTATCAATTTTAACAGTCTTTACGCAAGTGAAAATTTTAATCCACAAAGAATTACATTTGGTGTAAATTAAAATTATCTGCCTACCCCTTTGGGGATTACAGGCGTGATAGTACATTAATGTTACGTTAAAATTATCTTATGTGAGTGTATATGGAAAGCAAATCAGCGAGTGCCTTAAGTATATTGTATGTGTGTGTGTTACAAAGATGTATTTGATGTGACAAGCGGAAATAGTGTACCGATACGGGGGCTTGGCGTGACGTCACATCCACGCCTCGACGGGATGGGGACGGGCTGAATCGAATCTTCGGACGCTCCCTTCTATAGCGGTTTCAAATAAAAACGCTAGGCATTTTTAATAAACCTATTGGAAACCGCTGAAAATACGATTTGTATGCGCTCGTTATATACACAGCTATATTCTCATTAAAATAATTGGAATGTTCGAAGATGGAATCAGAGATATTCCCTCGCGCCGATGTGGGGGAGGGATGCCTTTTGATAGTCGCGAATTTTTGCGCACGTGTTCATTAGTGCTGGATCTTAATTAGAGTGGATATGGATTATCTTTTCAATGACGGTGGGTGTTTCACATTCGTTATTGTAACCTAACCTAACCTATACTAACCCACACCAAGCTAAGCTAACGTAGCCTAACGCAACCTTATCATTTACAATTATTATTGTTATTATAACGTTACATTCTTTTGGGGGTAGGCAAGAAGGGATCAATGGTATAATTCTGTGATGCATTATCATCAGCCTATTTCGGTCCACCGCTGGAGATAGGCCTCTTTAATAGCGTCCAATTGTGCCCGATTTTTAGCTCTTCGTTTCCATCCACTGGAAACCACTCAGCCTATATTGTAACTCCATCTTGCAGGAGGGCGTTCTCCGCTACGTTTTTCAAATCCTGGTCTCCACTGTTTAAAATGTGTCTGTTTTATCCGATTCCATATAATATGTTTATAGAATTCGTGTGTAACAAAGAGTGGGTGGGTTCAGACGCATCTAATTAAAGCATTCGATGGAGTGCGCTGAATTGCACTAATTGCATTGTTCGAGGTGCGTTCGAAGGGGAATCTGCGATATTGGATGTACCTGTCCGCTTGTGTTCCATTACTGATGTGTGTCGTGGAACGGATGAGCGGTGTTTTTACATGAGCATTCACATTCGTGTCGTAATACATTATAGTTATTGTAATTATATCATCATGCCAGGTACTTATGGGCTAGGCAGCAAGTATTAAATTAGCAATTAGAAACGGAGTGTATTTAAATAGTGGATCCAGTGAAGATATGTATATTTTTCAAGATTTCCCTGTAATGGATACCCTTTAAGTGACCTTTACATAAACCCGTAGGGTGAACCATGAGACCATATATTTTTAAAATAACTGTAGTTTAGCTTTTATATCATTCTCTATAGAAAATACAATATAGCCTTCAATACACTTAACTTCATTTGCCAACGATTTTAAGCACCAGTGAACACATAATACCTACTGGTTGAATCCAAGCGGCAATATTGGAAATCCATTCTGTTTTAATCCATTCCGTTAAAAATATGCCAAACAAAATTGCAGCTACGCTAAATGTCATTCCATACACCAAAAATAGTAGTACGCTATTAGAATAGACCGTTTCGAACCGATCGATGTCCTAGCCACGCTTATGTGCACTATAATTATTATTAGCTATATCTGGTAACTAGGTTACCTGGAAATAAATTATTTCGCGAGACCGTCTGAAGCTATATCTGTTGTCGGGACGAGCAGACAATTATGGGGGATTAATTGTGTTAGTTGTCCCGGAAACAGCGTGATGGGAACAACGCGAGGGTGGGCTTGTTGCTTGCTGTTGTTGTAGAGATCTCTAGCCACCCCGTGTATGAGATGCTATTGAGGGGGTATCAGTCGACACACTCCGTAGGGGTCGTATTAAGAAACCCGTTATGTAGTAAATACTGCGAGGTCGTAGTGTTTCGTGATACGAGCAACTATTGAAAGCGTTTATTCATTTTGGTTAGTTTCTCAAAGGAAGAATTATTTTATCTGGTATCCGTGTCACTCTGCCGCCATCGTACCACTTACCATCATACACCACCACCATCCACATCAGTTGGATTCGTGGCGGTCCTCCACGGTTCGGTTTGTACTCTCGTTTTTACCGCGCACGTGAAAAATACGGAATGAGCTTCAATATTAAGTTTTCATTATAAATGCCACCCGAGTTGGAGCCCTTTCTGATTTCCGTAGCTATTTATATTCGTTCTCAAATAAAACTTTAGTTCTTCTTGAGTTCATTTTAATTATTTTCAGCTCTTTTTACAATCCGTTATTGGACACAGGTGTGCTCTCAAAATTAAAAGTATTTAGGTTAGGTTTATTCGCACACGCCTTAGATATGATTTTTGGGAGTTCTACGCGAGTAGCTCTCCTCACCATCTTTCTCTGTACCGACAGAGTGGGTTATTTTTAATATTAAAACATATAAAACTTTGTGTAGACAAAAGTGTGCGCTAAGATCAGATCACATGTTCCAGAAGTCAATCGCAAGCCCGTAGGCTATTTAGACCAATAGGCTATTATTCTTGGAATGAACTACTGAGGCGTGTGAAGTCTGCCAACACGCACTTGAGCAGCGTGACGGACTATGGCGTTAACTCTTTTCGCACTGTGAGGAGACCACTGTTCTACTGAAGAACGTTAAAAAGGGCTGACGATGATAATGATTACTATTGCATGGCTATACAACAGGTGTGTAGATTCGCTGTCGAGGGCGACCCAAGATTTTAAGGTTCTAATATCTCTTTCTAATAATTGTCGTATCAAATTATTTATGATTAATCTATATCTGTTTTATAATATGAATTTTCGCAGAATGCCGTGTATTAAAAGTATTTTTCATCATTCACTCCGTGCGTGCCGCGGGGCATGGTTAGCTCAGTTTTTCGGCAGTTAGATAACAGTTGTCAAACTTTACAGGAAAAAGCTTAACAATTATAATATTCATTTTTCAATACTTGTAAGAATTTATGAATATTTATGTAATTGATGTTTTAGTAATCTTGATTCGGGAATACGTTGAATAATTAGGAAGTTACCAATGTAAACATTGATGTGGTATATATGCTCTTTTCTCCCCCTTTCTATGTTAGTTGGGGTAATGACCACATTTTACGGAAACAGCGATAATTATACCTGTGATATTTATGTATTTTCTTGTTTCTAAGTATGACACCGTAAACGTGTTTACCGTTAAACTAATGCCATCTGTTGAGTAAAACACGCAACCGTCTGACACATATAAGAACCAGCTTCAACGGTACTCCTAAACAAATCTTTTGAAAGCCTATTACGTACAAATGCGATTGGTATTCAAAGATTAATTGAAGACCACTAAACCCACTAATTAAATCTGACCTTTGGAGGAAAGGGTTAATAACAAAAGGTACTACCGACATCTAGCGGGAAGAATCTAAACTGATAACTGTACTTGTTAATTTATATAAGTACGTGGGAATGCTTACTCTAATAGTAAATGAAGTATAATTATGGTATTGGATAAAATACAACTAAATGTCACAGATGCACTCTAGTTAAGTACGGTTATCTATGTCCTATATTGTGTGCAATCGAAAGCAAAACATTCAACATTGAAAACAGTTACGCAAAAAAGGGCATTACACTGGTACAGCGCCATCTGTTGTCGAGTAGCGAAATCACTTTTTTCGCTAAGTACCGTTGTATAAACCGCTAGTGACACAGTTTTGCCAGCTGATGCGGTGTCGCCGTGACTGTGTGACGTAGGCACGTGGGAACCATTTTGTGTGTGTGCGGAACGGGAGACACGACGTTCCGTTAGGGCTTAGGTTTTAAAACCTGTTTCTTTTAGACTTTTCATGTTAGCACGTTGTTGGCTTTATTAGGTCTTTGACTTTTTATTTTCATCTTTGTGAGTCGCATGCCCGACTTGTTAGCGAATGGTTTTGACTCGTAATTTGTTGTTTGGATACTACATAGGGGTTTTTGGGGTTATGTAATTTATTAAAGAGATATTGCGAATTGCTTGAGTGGTTCGGTAGATAGATTTTCTGTAATTGTTTTCGTAACACCACCCCTACTTGTCGAATAGGCCACGTTATATAGCTACCACTGATTTAGTTGTCCTGCACGTCGGATGCTTCCTTCCTTAACATGATAAAAAATATTGTATTAGTGTTCATGAGTTAATAAGTCACAGGTCAACATAAGCCATTTATACTGAGTATTTATTATTTACATTAAATGTAAAGGCACTTTTGTGTTAATATATTTCCCAATCGTTGACTCTAGCATGTCTTCAACGCTCCTCATCCTGAGAGGAGACCCGTACCCAACAGTGGTACGTTCAATTATTGACGATGAGGTCTATCAATGGGTGTAACCCAAAAAATGGTTACCTCAAATTGAACTTGACTGCAAAGATGTATTCATTATGAAAGATATTTAATGAAACTCTACTTTTTTCAGGTACGTTCCCTAATTGAGCCGATTACTCACTAATGACCGCTGCGTAAGTAAATGAAACGGATTTTTTCCCTATTTTAGATCTCAAACGTGATGACAACATCTCTACGCGCTTCCTTCGTTCTCATTAGTGATAAAAATCTCTTGGTGTCTTCCTTCGATCTCTATTGTGATAAAAATCTCTACTGCATTCGTCAACTGAAACAGAATTATAGAGTAACAGTTCTATAATTCAGTTGATAAGGAATGGCGAAGATATGCCAAACTAAATCCTCTATATGTGTGTTCCATAAAGAAGTTTCTAGTAAAAATTTTTAAGCAGATTGTAGTTGAAAGCCGTTGCCGGTGTTCAAGGACATCTCCCACTGGCCTCGAATAACACCGTCGGTACAGGACTGCTAATGTTAGTTAATTCAGATAGTATAAGTTGTTAAAAAGATCATTAGATAATCTTAGATTTATGTAATTAAAGCATTTGCTAGCGACTTCGTCGCTTGGAATATTAAATTATCCAAGAATTCATCAAAAGTTACCAACACAAATAACTCATAACATTTTTTAAAAATAAAAACGTGTTGAAGAAGCTAGATTTTGAGATTTTTTGAAATTTTTTTTTTAATTTTCGTAAAAATAAATTTTTTTTTAAAGTATCCTATGTTACTTCTAATACCTCCAATCATGATGATCGGTTAAGTAGTTTTCACGGGAAAGCGTAGCAAACAAACTTACATTCACATTTATAATATTAGTAGGGATAATTACAATCCGTTAATCCGTCCGTTAATTACAATCCGTTAAAAACAAATAACGCCTAACGAAAATGCACAATTACACATAGATACAAGTTCTTCTGGAATAAAAAATAATAATAAATAATAATACTCATGAAACGTTCAATATTTACATATAAATATAGAAGGAAATTATATTCTCTTCATAAATATTGCTGTCAGGTCACTATCATAAAATAATGACAAATTGTTTTGTCCCAATATCAGAGCAGACAACTTTAGAGTTATCAAATTTCTCGATAAGATATGCAAAGGCGGGGGCAAGCACCCCTAAATAATCTAAGTGTGCCAAATTATATCTTTCATGTGATTAGCGAGCATTTTCTACTGTGCCGTATATTATTTACACATTATAATTATGTACATTCTGCGATTATCAAATCTCAGTGTAAAATTGATGTGAAGTCGTCAAATATTACTAAAATGTATCATAATAATATAATAATAATCGACCCATTTATCATTCCGCTGTTGGGAATATGGGTCTCCTCTCATATCGAATGGGTTAAGGTTTACCACGCTGGCTAATTGTGGGTTGGCAGACTTCACACGTCTTAATTTTTTTTTTATAAATTCCAGGGTTACTGAAATGTTTCAAAATACAAAGCAATGTTAATTAAAAAAGCCTGCTGAAACATCTAATGATATTTTGTATAACGCTGATTTTTGTAACATAACATCACGCCTGTATTTTCCCCAAGAGGAGGGGTACTACACTTAAACATTTCATTAGTTTACACCGGGTACAAATCCTATTAATAATTTAAAATTAAAATAAGTTAACAATATCCAATTGGAGGATCGAACCCAAGACCTTCGTTCTGCAGCCGCGCTTGCAGCTACTCGACCAACGAGGTTGTCTGTCTTCATAATCGCACCCTGGTTTCGAGGACTCTGACTGACTGCCCCAGTATCTGACCTATTTAGTCAACATACGCGTAGGTCAGTCTTGATCTGAAACACCGCAATACCTGCGTCCATCCAAAATCCCATTGTATTTATGCATTGCAATACTGACATTAGGCATTATGCGACACATCTGACCCCTAGAGTTTTAATTTACTGTTTATAAATTTATTCAGTTATTAGTATTAGGCCTCAAAAAGAAAGCGATAAGACCGCACCTGTACTTGTTATAAGTACAGTAAGAGCTGACCGCTCAAGCAGAGGGTTCTATGAATTATAATTGTTTTAAAACTGAAGTTCCTAAAACTGTCTATAAAATATTATAATACACTTCATAGATTAAAATTATGTATTAGAATATCTCACGTATATTTTTGGGAATAACCGACTAGGTTTTCACTTTGACCTCGCTGCGATCAGCAGGCCCACATGAAAAAGGATTTTGGATATGTCCAAAACTAGTTAGACCTTCGCTTGATAGCGTTAGTCAATTGACATAGTTGAAGTTTTCCACACTTTAAGTATAGTTGGTCGATATGGTTACTATGGTCTCTAGTTACGTTTACGTCCCACTAAATAGGTGGTGAGCTTCTTGCCATACACCAGGCACAAATCTTGACTCCGAGTCACTACTAGAAATAGATAAATAGAGTTCTGGTATTGTGATACTGGAAGCCATCTCGAGAGTCGACGGGTTTATAATTTTGAATAGGACCGATACTAACTATTACTAACTGCGCTCATACCAACTTATACTAGCGGATTAATGGAACTAACAATACCTATTTCTGCGATCCTATCATCAATTTAACATCAATAATTTTATTAACAATTTAAACTAGTTGAAGTTACGGACCCTAACAGTCCTATTCTTATAGTTCTATTAGTCCTAATAGTCCATCGAAGGGCGGTAGCGATCACTTAAGGCTGCTGCCTGCTCGTTTGCTATTCTTTTCGTTCTAAAACACGCGATCATTGAACACTTTTATTGCTTTTATGATAAATATAGCGCCCATGGAGAGACACCTGATATAATGTACTCTCTAAAGGTCAAAATTAGTTTTCAAAAAATTTGTAACACTGATATCACAGCATCTTAAGGATTACTAATGATTTGTCATTATTGATTAAAGACATTGAAAACACTGTGTTTATGTGTCTACTGGCGATAATTTCCATCACATACTTTTCTCTGTAATCTTGATCCCAATACGCTATGATATACTTTCAAATATAGACGTAAACAGGATTTGTAAGCTGTCAAGCTATCGATGATATCACTAGAGTTCGAAACATCAGTAGACAATCCTGAGTATTCATCGTCAAGGTATTTACCTGTTAACTCCGTACCAAGTGGTGCCCCCTACATTATTACAAACTACCCTACACTTGACACACAAAGTTTTTAGAAGTCCCTCCAACAGCCACTACAAACGTGGACGTTATCGGCCATTGACCGAGATACGATACCGTATCAGTGTTATCACTCGAAATTAGGTTACTGTGTATCATCGTACGCTGTTCAGAGTTAGCGTCTTAGCGGCTATGGTGCCGGCACTCTCACTTTCAGTGACGAGTTCGCATGCTCAGAATAATATTAATTACGTCCTATGCTGGTCGCCCTGATGCATGACAAGCAGAACTGTTCGATAGGCCTTCGAATAGGACGGCGCTAGTTCTCTCTATATGCCGCGTATGAAACTGCCACGTATCTGACGCTTCGCTGTGCATGCTTCGCGACTCTCCACTTCGATTCTAGTTGGATCGCATTATGTCTTTTTTGTCTCTGAGAATCAAATGGCGGTGATTTTCATTATCGTAACCGCTATCCATTTTTTCATTTTAAAGTACCAAAGACAGGCTGATCTACTGCAGAAATAGATGCAGTGTTTTTGCTCCTGCAGTTGTTGCTTCTTATTCCCTTCTACCATTTAATTACTTTATGACAATCAAAAACCCTTTTTCTTGAATACGAATACGCTTCTGATGTGAATACTTACTGTATATATCGTACACAAAGATTAGAAAATAAGGACGCATTAAAGTTCTTGCTGCAGAAATGTTAGAATAAGTCAAGCTCAACCCTAAACACGAGACCACCTGGCAGAGACATGCTCGGAGAGTGTTTGCATACATCATATGAGTATCTCCAAACGTGTTACGGCATCCTAAATAACAGGAGTCCACGTGTTCATATCTTGACCCTTCGAAAAAACTTATTTAAACCTTCACCCTACTGGTCATCCCGGTTTCAGTTCAATGGATTTTACATGTTCTGTCATTTTGTAGGGCGGCACACAAAAGGGTTAATTTGTGAGGCGAGAGTACAGGGGTACGGGGTACTGAGCCTGTGGTCAGATGAGACGCGAGTTTTAAATAGGGCTGATCGATGAGGAAATTTTTTTTTTAACGTTAATTTATGAAGAATGATTTCGTAGTTAGCATCCTCTAATGTTTGCCAATATTTTGTATTTAGAACGCCGGTAGGTGTGCCTTGATTTTCAAGTTTTTTTGGAAAGCACCAAAGAATTTGTCAAATCTTATTTCAAACATCTGAAAGCTTTAATTTTAGCAAAATAAATTTAATCAAACAATATTTATTTTACTGAGGATTTTATTTTAATGTTGGAAGTTTAATAGAGTACATTGTTAAGTTACGGTCATTTTTTACATGTGTGACCAGATTTGTATTTCACATCATACACATCGCATCATCAGCCTATTTGTATTTACGATTGTCAAATGTGTACATTTTAACACAAAGCGTTTCAACTTGTAGTGAAAACGTATCGTGAAGAATCGTGCTTTTAATTGGTTATTGTATTATGTAAGCATTGATGGATCTAAGCAATTCAAAATGTTATATGTATAAAAATATAAAAGTGAATCAGAAAGTTATGTAGGTTTTTGTTCATTTATATTTAAAAAAAAATACAAAAATCTGGCCCCAAAATCGCATAATTACATTCTTTTCGTTCATAATTAGTGTATTCAATAATAACTATAACGTATACTGTTCAGTGTATATTAAAATATATTTTTCCTTGGTACTTACTGTTTATTAAATATATATCCAGGCGAATAAACAATTTTCGGCTGACTGGCAGTGTACACACGTTTAAAAACTTGCAAGGTAAAAGTAAACGTTAATGCCTAGATCAAGTGTTCAAATTAAACTCTGTGGCCAGTACCTTCACAGTCCTGCAGAGTGTCGTGCGCCAAACCATTCATTCGTTTTGCGCTTACAAAATTCAGTTTGTGTTGTAGAACGCGCGCGCGCGAACGTACGCGAAACTTTCAAATTTGACAGCCGAAACTTCGCGCCGAAAACAACTTTTTTTAAAATTCGTAGTTCTCTATTCCGTTCAGCCGCAAGTAACTGTGTGCATTCGGCCAGTGTGTTTCAAGTTGAAATTTTTGGATTGTACCAAATGCATTGCGGTGCAAGTGAGTAATATGCATATATAATTTAAGATTGTTCGTCCGTTATGTCGCTATGAGATTTATCTGTCGTTTCATAATCATCACAGTACTAAGTTATCCCTTAGGTAATATGCTAAATAATTGTGTTTTTTAACATTGTAAATTTAATTTTAATGAACATAAATTTCAAAATGAGATGATAATTTTCTAAAACGCAAGTTTTCAAATCGAAAATCTCTTAAGGCTACGCACGCACATATATTTTGAAAAATAATTAACCCGCCCGTATATTAATGACCTGTATAACAATTATCTATCACGAAACCTGCAACTATCAAGGTCTCAATTGCATGAGATCTACAAGTAGTATTGCATTGTGGGAGCGAGGCGGCGATAGATTCGACCTTGTGTTAGACAGAGAGGCAAGATATTGGGAAACTCTTGGGAAATATATTTTTCTCTTTCGGGAGCGAAGGGCATTTTTTCGTGTATTTGTTTTGGAGATAATTGCTGTTATCTATAATTTTTGTTTGTCAAGTTTTTAGGTCGATGCTAAAGAGATTTAAACGGTTGTAAATTTTTTATTAGACGAGTAAGGGAACATCTTTAAAATGTATAAATATTGCGATCACATGAATAAAAGACTACATTTAAAATGTTAAATAAGATTTCAAAAAATCTACAAACCTCTTACATTGTCCTAATAAGACTCATTAAGACCGCGTTGTGCATATGTAAAATGTATTAATAGATTACAATTTCAAAACATATTTATTCTTGTGCCTTATAATAAATTTTAATTAGCACTTAGAAAACCAAGTCCGAGAACCGAATCTATGACCTTCTAAGTTTGCACAATCCTTTATAAGCCCACAGGCTGGTTATAGATGACAATGAACGGTTCTCTTGTCTATGGTAATGATAAGTACATGTGACTAAATATGCAAATATATATGTACATATATAAATATACATACATAATATATTATATAATACACATATGTGTATATCATAATGTTACATAACGTATTGTAAATAAATGGACTACATCGTAATCAAATTTCACTTTAATATAAAGTAAACTTCACTATGAAAAGATGCAAAAAAACTCCCTCTCATCCGTGACCACTCACCTGATTAGTCGTTCCAAGGGATGAACAAATATGGATTTTTTCATATATTTATTGGTTCCCCAATAGTAGCTCGGGTCCTATGTCAATAGGTTCACACCATATTCCATAGTACGTTTAACATAACCTGTGAAAAGTGATAGTACTATACCTCTCTGCGTACCCATCCAGGGAAATACAATCGTGATCTTACGCTCTTCTTTAGTATGGCAGTTAAATACTTATTTGATGCAAACATTAATAAGTTGCTACGCTTAACTGTAAGAATCACTTATGAGTAACATTTGGCGGCCTTCTCGTCCATTACATCTATATAATAATAAAACGTAAACACTTAAATACGTGTTTTTCGAGAGCTCAAACCGGCAAGTTCATTTCGCAAGTTTAAAATTCAAAGCTCGTAAAACAATGCTGACGATTTACGTAACGTTATTTTGCTAAAATGCTATTTTTCCCAACGTGTAACTGGCTGGATGGAATTTAAAATTGATTAGCAAAGAGTATGTACTGATTGATCTGTGTTCATATTTAAGGTTCCATTACATCGCTGGTTCCTATGTTTATCATTTTGTTGGTTTGAAGAAGTTTTCTGACGGGTTTTAATGGTAGGGTTTTATATCATCTTATAAGGCAATGGAGTCGATCCTAGAGTGGAATAACCTAGAATTGTTTCATCCAAAAGAGTTCAATCCCCTCATACGGTCTATTTGAAAATTATTCAGATATGTAATTACTTTAAATAGAACTCTTCTTACACCTAGCAGACTTTTCATTTCAAACCAGACTTGATTTCTATAACCCTGTTTTATTTTCATATAATAATTCGAACTGCATACCTATTTAATATTGGATATGCTTATTTACGAAATAAAAACATGAATTACAAAACAAAAAATCTTAAGAAATTATATAAACAGTGATTATAAACAGTAATATGAGACGTAACTTCATTTGGTTCTAAAATCTTTTCTAAGCATAACTCATAAAACAATCCTGTTCACTTCAGCTGAATCTGACCGAACGACAAATTAAATATGATCAGTTAAAACAATAGATTATTGGTTCGTTCGCTAATGGAGGTATCTAACAGAGATCTGAACGTCCTCGCGACACGCAAGCCGCAAGCCTGAATGTAGATATATGATACTGCCAGACAAAACCTAGTTTTAGACATAATCTGATGTTTCATACACTGACTTGACAGTACCTATGTAGTTTTTTTTTTATTAAACTTAATTGTTTCGGATGTGGTACCTGCCTACATTTCAAGGTTTACCATTTTTTTAATGATGTGTGTTATATAATAAAATTATATGCGCTTATTAGAAAGTTTTTTAACGTTTGTTTTCTAATTACTGGTCGAGGATAATTTCTAAAATAATCCTCTTACGATTTGTGTTGCAGTTTGAAAGTAGAGATTGTGTTTCTACTTTTATTAATCTTTTCAATTAAATTTCGCTGGAACCCATAATTAAATATTTTTTCACACTGTCATTCAATAAAATTAAAAAAATAATATAAACAATGTTTCGTTACAGTTTACTCATGAAATTAATGTTGTCATAGGGAAAATTATTATTTTTCATATAATATTCATCTTAATTTACTATCCAAAATGTATCATATAAATTATACAGTTATGTTAAACTATTAAGAAGTAAACAATGCAAAATTTAAAACAGCGAAAATCCAGTTGAAATGAAAAAAAAATTTAATTATCAACAAAGTTGCTCGAAAGTTCGATAAAATTTCCAATTAAAGACGGTTCGAATTTTAAGAAAGTGGATGATCACCTGCATCAGTGTTACCATGCTCATTAATATAATTAAATTAAATTGTGTAAGAAACAGTTACATTTAAAGACGATTATCAATTGATATCGGTTTCGATACTTCTTTTACAACCGACAATGCGCTGGCTAGTATCGAAAAAGATCTGCCTTTCACATTTAATTTCTCTTAACTCGTTATTGCATGTTTTTTTTTATTTTACCTTTTATATTATTTCAGTCGGTGATTATCAGTAAGTATATACATTTTATTTGATATTATAATACTGAATTACAATATTGAAATCATTTTCAACATCGATGCGCTTATTCAATACACTCAAACAATCTGTTGTCTATGATTTTTCTCCTAATCTCAATAATTTTATTAATCAAACTTCGGTAGCAACATCAAATTCCTAAGATAGATATAATTTACACTAAAGAATTTTAAAATTGTTCGATACAAAAGCCCACACAGTTAAATTTGCAGAACAGACCCTACAGTTTCTATTATTCCAGCCAGCAATGGTAAAAATCCTAACCCCTTCAATACGCTGTCTGCTGGAACTTCGGAAAATGAAAAAAAAATCTCTGCCTCTTTTAATTAACGCCCTGACGTGGCCTATATTTAAACTTACCCGAGTTTTCATACAAATGCCTTTCAGTTTAAGCTCGAATTTGCTAATGACGTCATTTATTTAAAAACAATTCGACTCTTAGGGTTGCAATAGATGAAAGTATTGAATGTTTTTTTATGATTATTGTCGATTCTGGCAGATAAATAAAAATAACTACTTTAAAATATAATGAACTGGAAGTAAACGGACAAGTCGATATTGTAATAATGAAATAAAATTGTGTAAATTATACATCCATAGACAAAATGTAGACATCGAATAAACAATGTCATTAATCGAAATTTAAAATAAATCTTACACAATATGACTTTTAAACGTCTCGTAACAACATCAAAATTCACTTAATATTAAGTCTGCCCAAAACGTATAAACAGGAAAGTAAACAGACAAGAACGAAGAAAAGTGAAAGTTGTGAATCGAAAAACTGTAAAAGCTTATGAGTGAATCATCATTCAACTGTTTATAGATACTTTTATTGCTCGTTTCTCATTTTCTAAATTTGTAATTTTCCTGTTTAATACATTGAAAAGAAAAGTTTGTTTAATTGCAATAATAGACGCATTTATTTAAATTAGGAGTTTGTTTGTTTTAATTTTTATTGTCTATGGGCAACTTAGTGCTGGCAGCAACTGACCTGCAACATGTCACCTGTTCGTACTGTATTGTGTATTATCTGTGAGTTACTTTCAGCTAGCGAAATAAGACTTGACCTTCAGAGATGAAAGTGAAAGTGCCAGCTGCCACTGAATTTCTTCTTCGTGTCATATAAAAGAATTATTTTCGATTATATATTTTTAATACGTTTCGCTATCTATACGGTGTATTATTTAAATATTAGGAATATTGAACATCGATTATTTCTGTTGATTGCAATTATTTAAAAAATAACGGAACTTATAAATCGTTTTCAATATCGATGTGCATATATAATTAATAATGTTTTGTTTTTATTAAATTAAATGAACTTTAGTAAATTTTTGTATGGTTTTTTTCTATTCAAGTGTCATGTATGTATTATATATATACATATGTTCATATATGTATATGATGGATAATAGACATGAATATATCTTGCTTAGTAATCTCTACGAAGAAAACTGAACGCGTGGCTTAAACCCAAGTTCATTTAACCTTTACAATAAAAGAAATTAAAGGTCACTTGTGTGTGTTTGTGTTTTCAAAAGCGTCTTAGTCTCTTTGCCTTTTCATTCACATCCGGTTGCTTTTAGCGTATCTCGTATAATGTGTAATAATAATTATGACATCGATCACTGAGCTCTCGCCCGCTTTCACATGAGATTTTGGCAGTTACAACTTTCACTCGAAAACGATACGGGCGCGAGTGAGAGGCTGGCGCGAGTCCTTTATGAAACAATGTAATATTTATTTAATTTTTTTTTTTAATTTTTAATTTAAAATTTAATAACAATAATTAAGTTTCTTATCGTTCCATTGCTGGGTAGGTTTGGTCTTGGAATGAGAGGGGTTAAGGCCATCGTCCGCTACGCTGGCCTAATACAATCATCGTGAACGTGTACTATATTTCTCAACGATATTTTCTTACCGTTCCAGCATGTGATATTTAATATAAAATTTGCATATAATTTTGTCAAGAAGGATGTAGAAAGAAATTGCGGTCATTTCGAGATATGCAATTTTTTTAAATAATTTGAATTAAAGAAATGTTTTCAGTATGTTCTAGAAAATGTTTCGAAATAATATTATAGTATCTTAGCTACTTGCATCTAGATGTTGTTCGTTTCGTTTTCGTAACTCAATGTCACGGTCTGTGTGTTATCTTTTATGCCATACGACGATACTATACTCTCGAAATACGAAAAGACTTAAAGTCCTATAATCAATCCTAATTACCTACAATTGATTTACATCAACACTACGGAAATTTAATCGAAAATTATACAAAAAGGCTAAGTACAATAAATAATCCTCTCCGTTTCACAACGGATTTACATTAAAAAAATCGAAGTTAAAAAAGGCATAGCCCGCTGTCTCTTGCACCTCAAATCGTTACCGAACACGGCTGTGTGCGCCACACAACGTAACTTGCGTAACTGTCGCCTGCGCTGCGCACGCGCACCAATACTGATTCGGGTTTCGACGGACTGTTGTATGTATGTACTTTGATTTTGAAATTTAAACTTTGTTCTTTATACACTCTACAGTTATATTCATATTGTGTTGAGTATTCAGTTGATAACAAACATGACAGTGGTCTTAAATGGACTTTAAGACCACGCGTACTTGATGAGACCAACTCCTATAGGACTGATGCTCTGTTTCGTAATATTTTTTGTATTTTTGGAGTCGCTACATTTCAAGGACTGGTTGGTGTGATCCATTGTGAAAATTAAGAGTAAAGTTTTAGTTTCATATCTCTATCATTTAAAACCAAAGTCATGTCATCTTTTTTTTTGTAATGCTACCGAGAGAAGAATAAATAATAGCCAATTGTTTATTTTTATCAATATAATGAGAAGCGAGAAATTCGTTAGCCTCATTTTTTTATGCTTTTTTTATACTTTATCATAAAGATCTTTTTTAAATATCTTTTTGTTTTTGACCATATATTTATGGCAAATTAAGTGCAATATGTTACCAAGTTATAACTGTTTATTAGGAATATTTTGGTAGATACTAATCGCTACGTTATCTTGACTTTTGAAGTCAGTTTTCCTTAGGGAATCCGCCGATTGTAAGTAATCGTAAAAACATTATTATGTAACGTTTTTAACATTAGGTTACTAATATTTTAATAGGGAAATTAATTTTAATATTTTTATTATTTTGTTTTTTTTATTTTAATATTTTATTTTAATATATGCCACTAAAATGCTATATTGTATATACATAATTTATTCAGTAAAGTTAAAATATTAAAAAATTACAAATGTTTTTTCCGGTCGATTGTACAATGAGTCATCGAGAAGAGGAAAATAATTTTCACTTAATTTAAATTCAATTTCGAAAGGAATAGTTTGTAATTCAATAAATACAATTATTTTTTTTATTTTATTTTATCGAATAAATATTGGAACGTTCGAAATCGTGAACCCTATTGCCGTACGAACTGGTGAATTAATGACTCCTACACGTCCACAACGCAATCCAACACGACTTTAGTAACACACATTTCTACTAAAACACCCACTTAGGTGTTTCATTTCTCGAACGATGAGTTCTTGTTGACCAATACACTAATATTTTATATATAGAAACTCTATAAACCTGTCACAAGTAGCCAAATGATTCGACATTTTTTCAAAAGGTCCTTCCTGGCTTCGAATCTCGGGTCGGGTACATTTGGATTTTTTTAAATTAGATTTTTAATAGAAATTTCTAGAGGCCAGACTCGGAGCCTCTAGAAATTTCTATGCCCGGCGTATGGCAATAGGCTCACCACCTATTCCATTGTGGGACATAAACGCAACTGGTCGAACATGGGAGTGCACTATAGTCCTTTGCCTCCCCCCCTCGGGAATTACATGCGTAAAGATACATATTTTAAAATAATGCAATTTATTGCTTGGCTAATTTACTATTAGCTTGTCTATGTCGTTATATTTTTTTTATAACATTTTTATACATGTATGTACCAGAATAAATTTCAAAGCAATAATTCAACATGTTGAGGTGGCACATCTCATATTTAGTTCATGGGTCGGACTGAAAGTTGGACTTAAGCTGGTCTGAATGGTCGTTGGATACGTTGCTGAAGCCCATGATGTAGTAAGGGCTGGCAGAGACTTAGCCGTATATGCGACCGAATTGTGAGTTGACTGATTGTGTTTCTTGAGGATAACATACTATACCGAGAACATATTATGATAGTGTTTTCTAATTTTAAACTTTTTCTTGCAAATTATATTTCATTTCGTTTATTTATATTATTGTCGTTCGTTTTATAAAAATATTACACTAACATTATACCAATTATAAATATGTGTTAAAATTAAATTTCGATTCGTGGATATATTTAAATTTTCACGAATTAAAATTTAATTCAAACGTAGGTATATTATTCAACGAAAAATTAATGTCGTGTTGAGTTTTATATCGTAAGGCTCTCGTTTCCATTTTATTACATAATTGCATAGATCAATTTAATTCTCTAATTAACAGAAACTTCCCTTTCAATATATTAACTGATTAATATCTAGAGTTACGTATTATTAAAAATGTCATCATATTTAAATCGTTTTTTAAATAATATAATTTTTAAATATAAAAAAAAACAATACGTCAGTGTTATCGCACTCTAGTACATAAAACAAACTTTACAATAAAAACCTACGAGGCTCTGTATAATACATCCTTTTATTTTAAACATCTGTAATCCACACGCACTACTGTTTTTTTTATAAAGGAAAGAATGGATGCACAATGACCTCATTATTCAGCCGAGTAAACTGTCCTTTACAAGTAAATTAGGCCGTATAGAAAATTCTAGAAATTGTACTATAACATGTACTTGCCTCTCTCATACGTGTTAGTAATATACATAAAATACGCTTTAACATTTCACGTCATGTACATTATAAAGCTTAACTGAAGCTGAAAGTTTCATGAAAGTCATCAAGAGCCAGCTTTTTCACACGCTTATTACTGCGTCATGACTTATAGAAACATCTATGCGCCCGCATACGCCATGCAACACAAGAAGACATAATCAAAGAACGAACAAAGACCGAAGCACCTACATAGCAGAGTACCAGAGCATCAAAGTGAATGACATAATACACAACGCCTCGTATATAACCAGCCATACATAGAAAGAAAAGTAGTGTTTTAGTTCGGGACACCTCACTGGCCATGCGGGATCGATTTGGAGCATGCGCACTGCCGCTTCCCACCCCTCCCGCATCAGTTCGGAGCCAACCACTGCAACTGCACTTCAGTGCACGCCAGAACGCGGTTAAAAAAACATCACAAAAAAAAGAAATACAACACGCGATAAAAAAATATCACGAGCACAATGCCCGGACGTTCCGTTACACACGAAAATCGCGCGCTGTTCTAAGTGGACGGACCTATAACCCATGATTAAACAAACTATGAAGAGGAAAAAACGGAACGCGCCCCGCACCGCCGCAGAGACAACAAAACTTTTTCACCGGAGACCGCACACCGACAATATTTGAAACGAGAATTTTTTCAGACCACCTATAATAATTACCAAGTTATCAATCACAGTTTTTTCTGGAGAAATAAATAAGAATAAAACAAATTTATACGCAATATTTAATCACAAATCTTAAATAGTTTTTATTATAACAATAATTAAAAATTAATAAATCCAAAAAAAAAAATTTTTCACATATATATAATTAGTATACCACGTTATCCCGAGCAAGTAAGCCCAGACCTTGTAAACGAAATCTTAGACTGATATTTAAATCCGAATAAGTAGATGACAAATGAATAAGAAACGTTACAAATTATAGCGTATTTACATTAGTTGAACATTTGAGAAAGTTTATATATATAGATTATTTATTAATGTAAGCTTTAAGTGATAACAAATGCAATATAGAGAGTTAACAAAATCTATAACCGGGGATCAGTGCTAGCCTTAAGAGTTTTTTGTACGGACGAACAATTTTGACATTTTGTGTATAGTGAAGCGTGCCTGACGGAGCTCGGTCGTTGAATTGGTAAAGGCGTGATGGATCTGTGAGGGCCTGGCCGTGAGGGCCATCATGCTAAATATGTTTGATATGTGGAACTCGGTGAGCAGTAAGCTGGAAGCGCAGAGCAACGCCCAACAGACCCAGCAGCCGCACACTTCAGGTGGGAGCATTAAAGGTAATTTCAATTAATAAGGGAATAAGGCGTTAGACATTGTTACTTTGATTACTTTCGTTTAAAAAAGTTGCCCGAGTAAATGGCCTTAACGTATGTATTTAAAATTGTTCATTCCATATTGAAATTCCAACTGCAAAATTTGATGATATAATTCTAATTAGCTCTCAAATAGGTATAATGAGATTATTTATATTTTCAAATGAGAAACATGTATATTGTTATAAAGATTATTTTAGGTCTATTAAAACTCTTACGTTTACATTGTGGCGAATTTAAACAGAACTAGAAATAAAGAAAACGGAAACTCTTGCTGTTATTAACAAAGCTTTTTTTTTACATTTTATGAGTGTGCGAGCAAATACTATTTATTTTAAACGAACACAAGCGAATCATATCATGTTTGTGTACTGTTTTTGAGAATGTGACGTCCGGCAAAACGATTAAGTGTGCATGCAGCTTTCTTAAAAATAGTAATAAGGAAACATTAAGAGGAACGAGATAATATCAATATACATTATCGACTTAAGCTCGATTCAGTATTGTAGAATAAATATTATTTAACAAATATTATTGTTTAACAATAAAAATATTATTTAACAATACTCTATATGTCGTATTTTTATGAAAGGTGGTGTAATGTTTCTTTTAGATCATGAGGTTGAGCTACTCCACTAAAGAACAATACGTCACAAAACGAAATGTATGCATATGAAGCTTCCTCTATGACAGGCACTAAAATCGAATCGTGTATGATGTACTTAAAAAAAAACAAATACTTTATAACTACGCAACTCTAATAGTTGTTTAACTCTTTTGTGTTTTTAATTTTTCGGATATCTATTCTAGAGATATAATCATGTGTATAGACATTCACAAAAATTTAATAGTAAAGCTTTAATATTAAATAAACTGTTACTATTGATCATTGTCTATGAACGCAACTGTTTAAATATTTCCTATTCAACGGAACACAATCTAACGCAGCCATTTTTAATCTCACGCGGAACACAACCCGCAGATACTCGTATTGCGTGATGCGAAATCTCATAAAAAATCATTTCTAGAAAGTCCGCCCAAACTTCCTTTCCGGTGTATTAATACATATACATAATTGTTTCTCATTTATAGTTACGCAATTGAAAGTTACACGACTAAAGAAAGTGGCCAATTAAAATTCGGTAACTGGCCGAATACATCTATATTTCTTTATGAATAAAATGACGTAACGCCGTATTTAATTTATAGGTGTTAGTTGTACTTTTAATTCAGCGTTCAATTATAAGAATTAAATGCAAGTTAAGAAAGAATTTAATAAGA
>DWME01002456.1:0-20807 GCA_018244795.1 Parelbella ahira ahira | reverse complement strand
TGGAATATTACCTTTTTAATTCGATGTGTTCACGACCACTATTTTTTTTTATTTCAAGTAACTCAGTGTAATTTTAGATGGTTTAAGCCTCTTTGTTTCCAAAGCGTGATTTCTTAACTTTTTTCTAAGCTCACGTCAAGCTTTCCGAGCTTACCGCCCGAGCTATTAAGCCCACTGTGATATGCTCTTAAACAACTGACCGCCCGCGGTGTCACCTCATTTCGTTAATTGTTTATTACCACTACGAAAGGATTAAGCTTCCGAATACATATGAATTATGTACAACGTCAAATTTAATTATCAATGCATTTTCAATGCGAATAAATTTATTTGATATTAAACTTTTATTCCTTCCTTTTTACGCGGTGTTGAGTAAACTTATAACATTTTATTCGTGAACAGCTCGCTTATAAAACAAAAACTGAATTCTTGTGTCGAAGCCAGGTACGTGCGCGTCCAGCCGTACTAATACCGCGCGTTGCTACTTAACATAAACCTTTATAACAATGTAGTTCAGCGCAGAACTAACCTGTATACTGAAAAATAAAGGCGGTATTTTATTTATTCAGCACTTAATACAACTGTATAGGTAAAATATGTTATCAACACAAGGTAGGTATTAAAGAAAACGATATAAAACTACGTAGCTATGTTTTATAAGGCAAATACCTTTGAATGTTTTTTCGTCGTTTAAGACGTCGAAGGAACCTTTTTCTGGGTTATTATTCTTTTTCACTAGCACTATGGCTTGGTGTTCTTCAAGAAAGGCTTGAGTAAGGTCTTCGTCAATACCAGCAATGCTTTGACAACTGGTCTGATGTTACAAATATTCATAAGCGGCAGTCCGTACTCGCCTATAGGTAGCCCAGTGTTTGCCCAGCTAATTAGATAAAAAAATATTAAATTTATCTTGATAGTCTGAAACGTAATAAAATATACATATATATTTAATTACATATATACAATGTTCACTTCAATAAAATGAAATAGTAAAGCAATTGTCACAAGACATTCTCATACCATACATAGAACTAAAAACATATTTACTCGTAACAAGTGTACAGTTTTCATCGAACAAAAATTTCATTATCACATCATATTAAGCGTTTAAAGAGAATGTGTCGAACACATTTTTTAGATCTTGCCTAAACGTCCGGAGGCCGGAGAGGAATCAATTATCTTAATTGGAAGCTGGTTTAATCTTAACAAGCGAGCCTGATAACCCGTGTGTAAGGTAACATGTTTGTGTTAGAGCCATCTTGTTGGGCGCGTTGCTTGATTTTAATTGATTTTTAATACTCTCTCAATGTGTATTTTGACGTATAAAACGTACCTATGACTTTGATAGTGTCAATATTTATATTGAAATTCATATTAATAAAATTGTTTGTTTATTGAAGATACATAGAAGAGACTGTAGTATAAGTGCGTTTATTTTGTTCTCTTAAACAATTTGTCACATTTATTTCTTAAAGTATTATAATTTTGGGACTTTGTCACTACGTAGCTATTTAGTCTATGGGCTATGTATTTTGCACCTAATCAATGTCATTTCTTGGGGTTTGAAGTGGTCTTAGGCATGAAAACATACAATGCTTGAAATTTTGTTGTTTATAAGAATTTAGCATCGTTATTTAATGTTACATGTAAGTACTAAATTAGACTTTCAATGCCTCTACTTTGCATAAAGACGTTTATGTTCTGCAGACATCATTTAACGTTAATAGGTCCATAGGGACCTTTGATATGACTGCAATAATAAATGTAATAAGCCCCATTTCAAGCAGCAGAAAAGCCGGAATTTAATACGTAGCTATACAAAATATCAAACTAGTAGTCTCATTAAACAATAGACAAACATTTTAAAGTGGCAAAATAAAATGAAGCTGGTCCTATTTTAGGAATCTTTATCAATATTTATCAACTGATAAATTTCAAGGCCCCGATGCATTTGACTGGTTAATGCACAGCACGACCGTCCTGGCTGATCTTAGATTGTTTTTTTTTGTAAATCATCTATTATGTCAACTTGAATGTCAAATTAACCTTTACATACCGACTTAGGTTATAAGAGTGCTTCCACACTAATTCGTAACAACTTACCGGTTTTTATCAATACTTTGAAGATTGACGGAAAGTGTGTTTTCACATTTATATCTGTACCTAGAGAAATAAATTGACGAGGTATTTTATTTTATTACAGATTTATTTATTGTCATAACAGAATATAGATTTATACAGTGTAAGTACGAATATTATCGCTTTATAGAGAATAGACACGTCATACGATATACTATTATCGGATAGCTGATATCTTTACCTATAATGTGTTAAGTATTAGATATGTACCTATACACGGTAATTTGAAAATCTTCTTAATCAATTTTAGTACAAAACATATTTAAATGTAGTCAGTTCACATACAAAGGAACACCAACAATTAAATACGGTCTAACAATAGAATTAAGACGGAAAATCTGTTTCTTTAAGCATTACCATTTTTTGTATCTATGGGTTCACAAGTAGGTATGTGGTAAGGAAGGAATATTTTTATGTATTATATTAAATTATATGGGACATTCGTTTTGTTTGGAAGATAGAGTCGTCGATAGTACATACTTACTTAGTATAAGGTTACCTGATTTGAGCAGGTAAAGATTTCTGTTCCATTGAAAAATACAGGAGTCTTATAAAACTATCCTTACATGAGTCTAGACTGTGTTGAGTGCATACTAGAACATTTCACCAGTGACAAATGAAGAGCGAAATAATACGCTCTTCATTTGTACCCACTCTACATAACAAGTGATAAAATGTTAACAAGGTTTTAAAGGAATTTGAGCAGAGCAGGAAAATATATTCATCACTTTTTATCTCATACGAGTACCTATGTATAATACGGTACTTAAACTGCAGATCATATGTTTTCCAGGTGATAAAACTGTTAAACGCGGAAATACTATCGCTACAGCGCTTGCAGTGATGTTTTCTCCTCATAAGTATTTCAGTACTATAATATCAGGTAGGAAGAATTATAACCACGCACAGAAGCCTAAATCAATCTATGATGATTCAACATTAGCTTGGCATTATCCCTTTTCGCTACTTCTGTAAAAAGCAATACATGTTCAAAACACGATTAAAACAAGCAGATAACACTGAAACACAAAAAAAAACATGAGAACATATCGCAATTAATAAACAACAATGAAATAAGAGACGGGAGCTTATAATATTAATATCCGCGAATGGCTAAGTACAGATTCTCTATAAATAAAACAGTGCGTGTAATATCAGTGCGGTTATCACTGATAACGAGTTATAGGCAATCAGCTGTGATTTATATTGTGAAACGTGCTACCGTACATTGGTCATGATCGGAGCGATTCGGAGCCAGATACGAGCATACGTAGATCGTCGTTACCGGCGCGTGCGCATCGATCACTCCGCTCTGTATCATGGATCAATTGTGAAACCTGTTGCACGCTTACAGCAAAACGAACTTACACGCACACCACACACCCACGTACACACACATACACACATTGCGTACATATTAATTCCTATATTTTTATTCGTGAATGCATCCTAAACGGTAGTTGCTACATATTTCTCTTGTCTGTTCTATTATTATTTTAATTTATTCTCCTCCATTCTCCTTGTTTGGTATGAAAAGTATGTGATACATGTAATAATTATAAAATCTGATTAACAGTATGGTGGATGTGTGTATGGAAATTTTATGATCATTAGTTTTAATTCCATATTCTCTATATTGTAGCAGTAAGAAAGCGTTCATTCAGGTCAAATGAGTTGTAAGTATGACCTTTAATATATCGCTACTGTTATTGTATCTTGCCGCCTGCTCAGCTCCCTTTTGGGGTAGATAGAGCGAAGCAAAAATAATCTACCTTGTAGACCTGATATCTACAGTTATTTTACATTACATTACAGCCTACATTTTTGTGCCGTTTTTATTTACTATCGGTATAAAATAGGATCACAGTCAGTTCAATACTGCTTTACTAGAAATATTTTCCCACATTCATAGCCACATAAATACACACACACACACATATCAACTGCATTTAGATTGTTTTTTAATGGTGTAAATGTTCTTATGGATATAAAATGATAGGAATGTGATGACAAACGGGTCGGTCCAGCTTGTACTGCTTACTGATACTTGTATATGTAATGGGTATAACATTCTTAAGATGAGAACGAAAAGTGCAAGTGTAGTGCTCAATTTACTTATAACGCATATTATTGTGAATTCAATGCTTCTAAATACATAGTTGCAGAGTTCCCTCGTAGTTATCTTTCGTATATTTACTTATCTATCGGGTAATTGGTGATTTATTTACATATTCTTGGTCCTGTCTGCCTGCCGAGAGGGAATTGGCGCGATGATATTTTAATACATACCTACATATAATTGTAAATTAGTACTTTTTTCTACTCGCAATACATCACTATATTTTCTGAATATGTTTAGTAAGAAATGTAAATAATAATTGAGTTGGGTATTGAAGTTTAAATGAAAAAAATAATTATTGCTATTGAAGTGTAAATGAAAAAAAAAATTTTTGAAATTATTTCATTTTTCGATTAAAATTGTCAACAACTTTAAAAATAAATTCATAAGACCTCTAAACAACTTGCGAAATGAAGTCAAAAGACCCTAAACAGTATTTAATATTTGATAAAATATTCTTACATTTCAACACAACTGTAATTTTGTTAATACCAGGAAGCAATTCAAAAATAAAAAAGAATATTAATACTGAATTCAAAACGGGGGCGTTTCAAGAAGATCTATATGTTTTATTAGAAACACAAACTCGTAACGGCCATCTTGTTTGACTTTTCTAAATAAGGCTCTGTCGCGACTGACACTCAATTAACGTTGGCCATAGATATCTGAACGTGTACAGTCTGTGCTAGTTCTGACCCGACATTCTTAGTACTATGGTAATTACCAAAGACAGACAGACATAACGGTTTTGTATCATTAAGAGTGAATTACTTAGAATTGGAGTTTTTTCGGCAATATGTATGCTATATGTGTTTTTCCTAATTGTTATTATTATTGTTTGGAATAAATATAATATATTTTAAGAACAATGTACGTTTCGGTTTGTAAATAAAAAGACTTGCTTGTAATATTGCTTGATATTCTTTAATGCTTTAATATTCTTTTTATTTTTGACTAGTGTTAATAAACTTGTTATGATAATTGCTGAAAATTATGTTTAAAATTTAAGAATAAAGTAAAGATTAATGACAAAGCTGACACTTAACCTTAATAGCAATTAATCTATGAAACACTGCTTTATTTATATGTCGATTATTGATAGTTCTAGTATAATTTACACCCATAGGTATATGTACATATATAGATATATGGTAAAGAAATCAGTTGGTCCTTAAGTTTGTTTTCTAAAGGAATTAAATTAAACACCGTTTAATGCACATGAAATATTCACTAATTACTTATAATTAAGATATTAAACATATGTATGGTCCTTAAGTGTGATAAAGATCAGTTACTTTACGAATTTATTAATTTCCGATAAGAGGATGTGAAGCTTATATTAGTTAACTGATTTGCTTCTTGCGGTCCCACTATCAGACCTTATCGCGTAGCATTACGAGGAAATCACACGAAATGGACGCAATTTGCGATAAATATGTGATTTCTTTTTATTATCTACAAGTCCTTCTTTTTTCAGTCGATTGCCAGATAGCGGTTTCATCGGTTGTGATAGATACCTCACACCTCGTGTATATTATTGTCCACAAATTATCTTCATTTCACCGGATCCTCATCTTATCAGCAGCTATTGGTAAGATCTTGTAAGAGCGATTTGTATTACTAGATATATCTATCGCTAGCACTGCAAATAATTGTACAAACTACACGATTACGAGTATCTTTGCGATCTATACAGAAATCGCTTGTATCGTTAAAATCTTTTCACTAACAATTCCCTCAGTACCTACCATCATTCGGCAGCTATTCGTTTCGGAGTATTTTAAATTTAGAATACGTCTAGTATAAACTGTTAAAGTTCAAAATTTTAAGCTAGTCAAACAGTCAATCAGCTATCTGTTTTATATTAGTTATTATTAATCACAGTAATTTAATTTTTTGTAAATCAATTTAAATGAAAATTATGGTACTTCGTACAAAAGTTGCATGCCTACATTTTTATTAGCATAAGTTATTAAAATCATTTCAATATTCGATATTAAATCACTGCATTCGCTTTAAAGGATTACTTTAATATGACATTATCAGCAATAATTTCATTATATCACGCTCTCGAATCTTATCTGCTACTCCTCGAACGGTTGTCTGGGGAAGTTAAGCATTTGTTTGAGAATTGATTAGGTAATTTAGTGTATATATTTATAATTTTCTGTATTATTAAGAGCAGAAAAATAAATTATTTTTTTTGCCGTTTATTATTAATTATATGTATATATTTTTAATTACTCTCTCTGGTCGGCGGTTATACTAAGCTTGCAAAAATATGCACAAAAGATCTTCGAATCCATCAGTTATAAATCTGTCCGGATGAAATTTGAACCGTCAGCTCGGAAAGCTATCTGTCAAACGGTTTTTTGGAAGTTTAAATATGGAATCAATAGAAAAGACGACCATTTCAAAATTCAAATCGTTTAATGCTTGTATATTTATTAATTATATTAATCAAGATTTTAAGTTGCCAGCCGTAAAATTTAAAATGACCGAAATGATATACGAGCATTATCTGGGTCGATAATTTAATCGTCATGATTTCGTCTATTATATCGATATTATCGTTGGGGATTTCTGATGTATCTTATCTTAATGCTTAATTAGTATACTTGAACGTTACCACAATGGTGTCCAGATTGTATTGCCCAATCACTTATCGTTTTATTAACCGATTTTTAAAAATTTGGATACTAGAATTTCTGTTATAAATCTTTTTAAGCTCATTTGCTATTACGGACAAACTTGAAAATTTAATTAATGTACGTTGCAAATTCATAACTTATCAAAAAACGATTAATATACTGCATGTGAATTATACTTTTTTATTGTATTCATAATTATAGTATTTAAGTTAATATATATTTAAAGCCTGTTCAAAATTAGACACTAAGACGTGTCTGTGCCAGAGTCTCATTTTTTTAAATATCTTCAACAAACATTTTATCAATATTTGCTCTGTAATAAAATTCATTTCAACAGTGTTAATCTTTTATTGGTGCACAAACAAATTTTATTTCTGTATATAATATTTATATTCCATTACAGTATATTTATGAACGTTATTTGAAATATTTCAATTTTATTCGATTAATTTTAGTGAAACAGAATACGTTTTGTGTAAAACTTGTATAGTTTACTGAAAAACTTCAACTATAATATTAGAGGACGGTTTAAAATGCTTACAAAATTACTATGATTCTGATAATTACATATATGTAGATGCAAATGTAAGTTTATTTTGTATCTCAGTAACGATGAATTTGGTGGCTAAATAAACGTAAAACGTTATGTGAGTATAGATTACATATAGGGATATGTTTAACAGGATACAAGACAATGAAATTGATTATCAATGATCGGCAACTGCATACTGCTTTTAAAAATATTAATGAGATTTATTCCTACACTTTCTATAGTTCCATTTCTGGGCACGCGTCTCCTCTTAGAATGAGTGTTAAGGCCATTGTCTGCCACGCTGGTCAAGTCTGGGTTGGCGGACTTCACATGCTTTAGAGAACATTTTTTTACGAAATCTAACGTTTGCAAGTTTCATAACAATAAAAATTCTTTAATGAATAAAATGAAGTGTCTGTCCATGCATATGAAGTCTGCTAAGATCGTAGCAAATGCAAATCGTTTGTATCTACTTACCTCTATGTGAAATAGACGTGACGATATGTACATACATATGTATGCATGTGAATTATTCAAAGGTAATAAAGGGTGCTACTTAGTATTAAAGGGAGCAATGATGATTATATATATTTAAGTATTTATCAATTTGGAAACACTGGGGGATACTAGGTATTTGAGACAAATATATAGGTAGGTAAGTACCTAAATATACCACCTACATTTGAAATGTAAAAATAATAATACTTAATATTTTTTGGCTGACATGTATGTAAATAGTATCTTATCTATTTTATTTCAACTATTATTGACACAAGTACTGTTTTAGTGTTTTATGTTCATAATTATCAGTTTCCTGATATCTTACAGTAGATATTGAAATTCGAAATAGGTACTTACTGGAGTAAATATATTTTAATGTACATCTAGTGACATTAAAATTTCGTAGTATTTGACGTATCTATTTGCGATATGAATATTAAATATTAATCAATTTAAATATGATGATTAAATATAATGTGCTCTAACGGCGAGGAAAAATATCATGAGGAAATGTAGGCTGTTTAGAGTTCCTTAAAATGTTTTCTATGGTGCTTGAAGTCTATTAATCCACTCTTAGTCTGCTTGGCAGACTATGGCTTTAAGACTCCTCGTTCTGAGACCTGACCCATGTCTCGCAGTGGACCTATCAAACGGCTTGATGGCAATGCCATGAATATTAAACTGCCTAAATATGTACATACCTTTATGCAAGATTAGCTCATGTTTGGTTAAATCCGTTAAATGTATATTTGGCTAGCGCGGCAATTCATCAAATGAGTTGAATTCTTGGCCCGTGTACACCTTTCTGATAGCAGAAACATGTAATTATTTATTCGCGAGGTGTCGCACCGAACACCTCAGTTTTATGAGTTATTTTGTAAAGTTCAAGATAAACTTGGTATTCTACGGTTATATAAGTGTTAAGACAGTTGTCACTTGTGTCGCTATGTATAAATAAATTTACCTACATGAGATTTTAAACGATACTCAATGTTCACACATCGATCGCTCAATCGACAGCTACACTACCAGTACTCTAAACAATTTCCATACAATCTAATGGCTATTAATTGATGCTAATTTACATGTCGTACCTCGTAAAAATCTCGGTAGCTATTTCAGATACCTACTACAGTGGAGGAGTAGATGCAATGCACAGATATGTTGGTGAGTTTAGTGGTAATAAAAACTGTGGCCCGGTTGGCTAACAACGCTTAATGCGCGGTTACACTTTATCGCGGCCGTATCGAGTGTTGTTTGCGGTATATCAGTTAATCAAATTGGAAGCGTATCGATATCACGGACGTCTTTCGATAGCGCGCCACTTTTATCTTAATTGATTGTCTCCGTTTTGACATAATACCGGCTTATGTGTTTTGATTTTCTTTCGTTGTTCCTTTGATGTTGCGAACATTCCTATTTAAGGCATATATTGAATTGGGCCGTTCGTTTTCAGGTACGGGCGGCATGACGGCAGCGGCGCTCGGGCGGTACGAGGCGACGCGGCTACGATGCTAAGACTGTGTCCGGCTACGTTCTGCTAACGGAGCGGAGAGTGAACCGTGCCGACAGACTGAAATGCGGATAGGTGTGTGGACTTACAGTGCGTGTGTATAAAGGGATGCATGGTTTGTGAGGTCGGAGCGGCGGTCATGGACATGAGCGGTGAGGGCGGGGGCGCGGGGGCGGGGGGTGCGCTGCAGCAGCGGTGGTACGACAGCCGCGTGAACGGCAGCCCGGCCGCCGGCGACGTCAGCTCGGAGGCTAATGGCGACGGCTTCTTCCATTCGCCGCTGGAGGGCGGCCACCACAGCCGCGCCCGCTACTACCATCAACAAATGCACGCCCCCTACTCAGCCGCGGTCGGCTCGCACGGTAAGCGCTTAGCTACTACTAATCCTTGTTCTCTTTTCTCATATTGGTCTAGCTTTTGTCCGATGTGGAATTGAATATTTATACCGCGTGTCTCAAATCGATAACTATTAAATTAGAATTTGCTATGTAGGTGCTAACGCGCCACAACACAGTAGAATCGAATATGGACTAGGATTAGGTTTCCAATCGTGAATTTCTTGTTCACTTCGACCTAATAGTACCTTAGTCGCTTGTTAGGTATGAATAGGTATTTTACTTAAGCTTTTATAGAGACATAAATCTTACCGCAATTGAAAAATTACATACCAAAGGCGAATTCCAACTACCATACTCGTAAATCACAGTCATTGCGACATACAAAGTTAGCAGAACCGCGAGTCGTTATAATTAAAAATGTTAAGCTGGCCAGTGATTCGGCGGGCGACTGTCAGTATTTAAAACAAATTTGCTGCTATGGACGGTAGGCAGCGTTCAGACGTTATCGTCCATCAGACGATATCTCTCCAAAACTCCACAATTAATTCAACGGACCCGACCAGTCAAAATCGCCATTCTGTAAGGTGACAGCTTAGGTAAACACCATCTAAAATGGGCCTCGACCGTAAAAGAAAAAAAAAGATAATTCCATACTTTTTGTTTTTCCTTTTGAGGTTTAAATTTTATGGCCGCTATAAAGTTTTTCGTGGAGACAGGTGGCTCTTCTTTATAATTTAACCACTCAATGGAACTCGTACGAAACATCGTCTATAGGCGCGCCGTTAAAGGCTAGTTTGGCATGCGTCTGATACTTTTAATTTATGAAGCGATGCGTCGGTAGTGATGTGACACTTAAGAAACTGTGTCAGTTCTCGGAATCGGAACTGGGAATCGATTTGGTCGCGGTCACAGCAGTTATGTGCCGTAGTTTATGTCTGTTCCATCTCGGGTCCGATTTTTGGGTTGTTTGTAAACGTACTCCCTTATCGTGTTATGTCGGGGCCCACGATACGGCTTCTTGTCGGTTTGATTATATCTAAATTTGGTATATTCATTTGTCGACACACAGCAGCGGGCGCGCCGATTGGATAATCTAAAATTACTTGAAACATTGATTCTCGTTTTCTTTTATAATACCGCTTATTTATGTTTTAAATTGCAATTAGGTACTTCTATACATTTTATGATTATGCCAACACATTGGTCCACTCTGCCGGTCTCCTATATTTACATATATATAGTTCAGATTTATTATCGGCTTAAGTATTAGTTAAGGTTTTTAGCAAAACTGTTTAATATGTGATGCACCTGCATATGCTGATATTCGATTTTTTTATTACCTACTTATTTTTAAATATATCCACGGTGCTTATGTAGATAGATACATATATATAAACATAATTTTTTTATTACAAAATACATGAAGGCGGTATATTTATATCTACGATTGTACTCAATTTGATTTAATTCTAATAATCCCAGGTACTCGTATATATGTAATATAATCCCAGGTATATATGTAATTCAAGCGGAATTCAAAAGTAATAAAACATATTTTTAAAAGCTCACAGATGTGTGTAAAACTTGCTACGTTGACGACCGTGATCGTTTTCACTTAGCGTTATATGTATTATACGACCGAGAGTTGCGTCAGCTGCTGGCCTGGTCACTACATGAGTATTATTTTAAATTTTCATTCATTTGAAAAAAATGTACACAGTGTGTTATTACTCATTTTTTGATTATTAAGTATACCATCGAGACTTGCGTCGGCTTTTGTATCGCCTAATACAATATGTTTTATCATTTATGTTTTAAAAAAATATTGTGCACATATGAAAGCACAATTTTAGCTGATTTACTAGATGTCTTCGTCAATTTTATTGTTCATTTAAAGCAAAGATTATTAAGAATAAATTTAATGAATACCTATTCGTGTTAATTTAGTCGTACTTATTGTGTTCAATATTATGGTTATTACCGGATTTTTATTACATAAGTAATTTAATGAATATTATATAAGGTGAGAAATAAAACGCGAAATTGGAAAGCTTGTATATTTTCGGGTAATAAAGACACACACAATGTTATAAATGCGATGCATTAGTGAGATTAAAGACGAAAGAAGGAATAAGGTTTATGAATTTAAAAATATGTTTGTACGTAATATGCATATTGCATTTGCCTACATATACGCGTTTAAACGCTATTTTGGACATTAACAATTATCTACAACATTCTTAAGATTATGATAATTTATATTAATATCATACAGTCTACGCCAATTAGGTACATTAAGAAATAGCTGTTTTTTGAAAATATGATTAATACGATATTAGTTATGTTATTTACAATTTTTGTTTTGTAAAATCTTTTATTAGTGTTGTGTTTCTACAATTTTAGTTATTATAATTATAGTTGTTTTATATTTGTTCATTGCACGTATGTATATATATTATATTCATTTTCCTTGGACGGAGTCATTTATTTTATTTTCTGGCAATGATATTTATCAGTAGGTTTACTATAAACGTACATACGTATTTATTATTTATCTATGATCTAAAAGTTATAATTATAACTACTGGCCGGGTAAGTGTGCCACATATTAAAAAAAGTGCAGATTGAATGTATTTATCTATGTCTATTGATTTTATGATCTGTAATTGTGATATATTTTTTGTAGTCTGTGGAGTCGTGGTAATGGGCAAGTCTGTAATGCGATACTGGTAACATTTGACGCACCCGATAATTTATGGTTTAGTGGCGCGATTGATGATATGGACGAAATTATTTATATCACTCCGTCTGAGATTCACTGGCGTCGTTTTGTTGAAACATTCGAATTTGGAATGTGAATCATCGAAAACGACATGTGTTAATGTGAAGTGCTTCGGGAAAGTTGATTAATGCCCTCTAAACGTTGACACAAACAAACAGAATATTCGAAATGTAGGTACAGAATATGATTAATCTTTTTCAATATTATTATATTAATAAAATTTATCATTTATTCCTAATACTTGAATAATTTAGCTAATTATTTACTATGTACCTATATACCTAACGTTTTCATAAAGTTTTTTCGATTTATGACTTAATGTAAAAATTCTCATAACCCGTTTTTGAGTCTCATTATTAGGTAGGTACTCATTGTATTTTATTATCAGAGAGCTAATCGTTGTATGCCATAATCTTAAGTAAAATGAAGTTATTCATCACGACTAAACGGTGCAAAAGGTAAGCTAGTACCTACGTGTTAAATCCATACAAAAGGTGGTCCAAGCAGGGTAATTTCAATTATTATTATTACTTTTTAAAATAACGCTGCAACTACCAACGCAACCCCAATTTATACGTTAGATAGAAAATAAAAAGCGCTCGCAGATGAAAGAGATGCGCTGATAAGGCTTACATTTTATTATTTCTCAGTCACACGCCGTGAAAGTGCAAATACGGCAGAAGGGAAGGTACACGACCTTTGTTTTCTAACGTTCGTAGAAAGTCGACTAAAACAAACACATTATTCAATCCACTGCAGTATCGGCTCATCGTCGATTTCACGCGCATTGACCGGTGACAATTGTAACATTCCTATTGATATGGAAACAAAGCTTTATCAACTCTATAGCTCTCTCGGTAAAGCTCCAATTGGTTCATCTCTATGTTGTGTTATGTAACCTTTTTATTAAGAGTACCTATCCTTACAATACCTATCTGTTCCTTTTGATTGGCATTCCAGATAAAGCTATCAGTGTATTTTTTAAAGTTGTTTAACGAAAATTTATTGTGGTTTTTGTAATGGATAACGCTTTTGAAAATTTTGTTTGCTGTAGGTATTAGATTTGATTGTTACAGTTGCGTTAAAATTGCCATTTACTACACATTCTTTAGAAACTTATATTTTGAGAGATGCTTCCTGTATATTGTTATTTCATACTACAAAAATGTATCTTTAAGTATGCAGTGTTTTTTATTTTTATTTTTATCCAGTGCTTTTTATTTTTATCCTTACTAATATCCATATGATATTATACCTACTTCTGACCATATCCCTACGATTGGGAACATTTTTAAATCAATGTCTTCCTAGTTACCCGCTTGTATTTAAATCAGTATGCGTATGTAGGTATGCATATAAACAGTCTGATACTTCAAGTTAATTCAGACAGACGACTGTTAGCCGGATTGAAGTCATTTTCCTTTTGTTTCGTTTAGAGTCGATTATTTTCAATTACGCCGCTCCTAAGTAAATGAACGAGATGTCCGCTCAACTCATCACTATACCAATTTAATTGACTGAACATTCGTTTTTCATACCGCACTCTACCGTTCTCCGTTGCTCACGTCCGTTTCTCTTTACCCACTAAATGCCTATCATCTATACGTAGGTACTTTATGCAACTCTCCTATTCAATCATCTATTGCATTCGCATTTATACCATTGCCTATTTTTAGTCTGACTCTTGTGACATACACCGCATATAAAAATATATTAGCATGCCTCAGTGAAACTAATATTAAATATGATTATGGGGATATAACTGCTCATTACTGAGCGGAGGTGCATTATTTTCTCTTACGATTTAACAATGAATTGCCAGTACAAAAAACATGCGTGCATTTGCCTAATGCGGTGCTATGGATGTGTGTGTGCGTGTGTGTGTCTGTTTGTTGCGTGTGTGCGTGCGGGTCGTCGCGCAGATTGGTGCAATTAGCGGCGGGAGGCGGGGCCTGCGTCTGCGCACGCAGCGACACATCTCCTCCCAAGCGCACACGCATGCGTAGAAATCGTTTCACGAAATAATGATGCCATGAAACATTAATTATTTCCCCTGTACACACCTATTACTCAGTCTCGTGGTTGCGAAAATTTCATGTACATTTCTTTTGTTGCCCGCACACATAACCCGACGACGCCGTTTCAATCAGTCGCTTTATTGTACCTAATTTTGTGGAGATCACAACGAGATATGCGGTGTGTTATCTATTTAAAAAGTGTCTAATCTTACCACAATGAGTATGTTAATTATAACTGCCATTTACTGCCTAAATGGTTGTATTTAGTAATGTTTCTTTTGCATATAAAGTGACTTTACATCATGCTACATAAGCCGTAAAAACGTATACAATTATTACAGGCTGTTTTATAACGCAATATAATATTTTTAATCATGACGTTATGAAAATTTTTGTATCGTTAACATTTCGGTGGTGTTACTAATTAACATTTTATAATGAATTTTAAACCAAATAATATTTATAAGATTAAAGTTTTAATGCTCTAAAGTTGCAAGCAAGTAATATCTACATGTTAATATGTGGGTACTTTTGATTATATTTACGTAACGTACCTAAATTAACTTGACTAAGTGCCTTTTCAATATACAATTATGAGATTTAAAAATATTTGAGGACCCCGATGTAAAACTGATACATGATAACTTAACTTTATCATTCGTTCAATCTAAGTAGGTACACTATATCATCGCACTTGTTGATATATATGAAATACAACTGATTATGCAAGGAACATTTTAAATACGAATAATTATAGTATCGTTTTTAAAAATAAATATTACAAAAATACTTAGTCTCAACTTGTATTAACTAATATAAAAATGTTTAGTCTACGCGTGTCTACTTTATGCTGGATAATAAAATGAAGAATAAAAAAATATAAGGCTAGTTACTAACTTTTTTAGACAAGAAAACAACGATTTTTTGGACAACTACCTACATAGTATGCTAGTCTGATTCCAAATTACGTAGTTCTGGCTACAGTACGCAGACAGCTAATGAACTATATACCTACATATATGTTATATATACATTTTTTTTACACCAATTTGTAGATTATAATCAAAGTCGATAACTAGAGCTGTGTGGATAAATTCATATTAATACGAGTAAGTAACGGTCAGTACCTACCTACTCCACGGTGACACGTAAACGTAACTGGTGAAATGTGGGAGTGTACTACACTGCTCTGTCTACCTTTTAAGTGGTTATAGTCGTGATGTTACGTTAATAAGCAACTGTATGATAGGTACCTACTGGCTGTATGGAATTTGATACGAAGTGTTTATTCATAGTAAGTTTTGATGGAACTTTTTGACACTTGAGAATACAATTTGTAGATATACCTAGTCCGATTATATCAATACGCGATAATGATCATTGGTTACAAAATCAAAAAGCAATGGTGGATAAAACAAATGATTTAACTAATAATAATACTTATAGAAAAAAGCGTAAGAAATATTTCATATAAATATCAACAGAGACAAGCTTAAATAATTTTAATAAAAGCACTAACAGGAAAAGTTTAAAACAAGTTGAATAAGATCGCCAACAGAAAAAAACTTAAAAAACTTTAATAAAAGTGCCAACATTAAAAAACACAACAAAACTTAACTAACAAACACGCTAATTGTACGTTTGTCAAGATACTCGAATGCTTAAGATTGGTCATTTAAAGTCGTTTGCACCGCGAGTAGAGCTGTGTAGAGCCAGCGTCAATATTTGCTTAGAGTTTGATTCGCAGTGCACGCGCCCGGAGGCGTCGCGCACGGAAATGGAATATTGTACAAACTTTCCAGACGAGACCCGTCTCAGTCCAATTTTAACTATTCATTCCAATTTTAACTATTCAAAACAAACTTCTGGCATATACGAGTACGTTTTCGATGTTTGCGGTTCGAAATGATAATTTCACTGCATATCTAATTATGTCGTTGTAGGTAAATCGATTGAACGGGTATTTGATTTGATAAATCGATTAAGTATTCGTTGGTAAAATACATTTTATATATATGAATAAAATAGATTGAGTCATTGTTTAACAGTAGGTACTTAGTTTACTACATTGATTTATGGGCCGGTTATTCTCTAAATGTATCCACAGAAGTTTTAGTAATATTTGATGATGACTTTGTATTTTAATAAAACGGAAGATATTGTGGAAACTCAAGTAAATTTTTAAACTTGTATTTAGTAGGTAGTCAAAATTATAAGACTATTGAAATAGTACCGGTTAGGAAATAGAGTAATAACTACGGTTTTTCGATTTAGAAGAGGGACGACATGTCTCTAAGTATGGCACCCAATGTTTTCTGCCTACCCCTAGGGGACCTGCAGTGAAGGTTTAACAAATGGTTCGAAAAAATCGAAAGTCAGTACCGGCAGAAGCACTTCACGATTAATTAATTCAAACGGGCCCGTTAATCATTAGAGCGGCGTTTATTAGCCGTCACAATACATTTAACAGGCGGCCGCGCTAAAGAAAAAAAATCTACTGACGCAATACTAACAGAAACGCTGCGCTGCGACTTGAGGTTCAGCTTCTTCGTACTCACTTAATGCGTATAATTACACATACACGCACACACACATTCACGCACATATACAGAACCCAAAATGTACATCGTTTTTACTAAACATTATCATTTACTTGTGCAATGACACATAGATACATGCCCAAACATACGCACACAAATACACGCACACATAAAAATTGCGTGGCCACGTACACGCACACACGCAACCGCCCATAAGGTACCCAAAATACGTACATCGTATTCAGTAAATAGGTTTAGTCAGTTACATTTTGCTTAAAGCCGTTGGTTACATTTGTAGAAGTAATAGTGTTTCTTCTTACAATTATGCACTAGTAAATTGTCTTTTTTTACTGATAGTAGACTAGGCAATTATTTCGTTTGTAAAGTATAAAAGACCCTATACGTATTTGCGAAGTAAGTTTATGTTCAAATTTTTAAAACTTCATCGCGAATAATAATTTTCTCTTTTTCTCTAAACGTAACATTATGTCTGTAATCCCCGTAGGGGCAGGCAGAGGGGTGTAGAACACTCCTACGTTTTACCAGTTACGTTTTTGTCCCATGGAATAGGTGGTGAGCCTATTGCCAAACAGAGGGCACAGGTCCAGACCAGTCACTACTAGAAATTCTAAATTAGAAAAATCTGACAATACCCGTCTCGTGATTACAATCCAGGACCTCCCGATCGGCAGTCGCGCTTGAAGCCACTCGACCAACGAGGCAGTCAACTAAAGTGTGTCAACATATACTTATTACCTTAATTCGTAAATAGCTGTTTGCTTTGGACCAAACATAATTAGGTCGTAAAATATTTCTATAGCGTGCCAGTTTTTTGATTATAATTAGAAAATTCGAACAACAAACCAACTTATTACAATACGAGTACCTACATGCTTCAATTTTGTACATTCATTGTTCTAACATTCCAAAACATTATTTATCGATTTGCTTTTAATAAAACATTTACAGGAATATGAAGAAATCTGTGGCAGTTTAAGAATATATCTTGTGTAAATTGATAAACCTGTCAGTGTAACAGAAAAATGCTAAAGTATAAGTATTACATAGGTATCAGGTATAAAAATGATCTAACATTGTAATATTTAATGACACTTATTAAGAAAAATCAATATAAAACAAAGTAGGTAAAGGAAACATGTTTCTAGTTATATTGTTTCATTCTTCTAGAACATTGTTCTCTATCGATTGAAGTTAGTTATTGTGACCTTCTTATTGTTATGACTATATATGTCTATAGTTAGTGGTAGTACACCATTACATCTCGTACTTAAACGGCACTCACGACAAACGCATAAATATGCCAATATTTCAATACAGTTACTGGCAACTCATAAACCAATTAAACAATACCTAATACTTTAAGTACTGTCAAAATATGAAATATGTACGTTACCACTAAATTAAATCAATAAGTAGATATACATTTGTTTTTAAGACGTGAATTGACCAATAGCATAATTGTTAAATTCGTATGCAATAAATAAAACTCGGGGATTAATATACTTTAGTTTATTTTTATTTATCCACATTTCTAGAACACTCCTTCCCTTCGAAAAACCATCTTTGAAAAGGCAAGGATTTATTAAGCTGTTTAACGGGTATACCACCCGTTTATACATCTAATGTTGTATATAACAAGCAAATTTATAGAAAATAGGTTACTCAGTTAAGTGCAGTTAGAAAAATCGATGGTCAAACAAATAAATAAATGAAACAACAGTTCGCAATTCAGTTTTATTGGCTCTTTGTTGGCGAACTTCGTCCACGGATCGCTATTGCCTGCGAACACGAGCTGACCTAATTAACCAACTTTTAATCGTCTATAGCGAAAGCGTCAAGAAAAAATAAAACTCACAATGGCTGTTTCGAAATGTAAGATTTTTAACATATTTGTCCACATTCTAAATCAGTTTAAAAATGTTATTATTATGTTGATATGCTTATTTAAACCTTAAAAAAAGAACATTTTTTTTTCGTTGTATCTGACTGGTTGAGTGTCGATTATGTTTTTTCTTTATTAATTATGGCAGTTTATATAAATCTAGCTTCGTTTATATTCGTTAAGTTGATTACGCAAACAGTAATTTCTTTAGCGGTCCGTTGGAGCACTGCGTTGGCGGCTTTAAGTTAATTAACGTACAAAGTTGCTTACGTCATGACAATATACTTAATACAATGGCTACACGAGTTCTCTGTGTGTGCTTTTTTTTCTAATCGGTCATTATTAGGTCCGGTATAAAAAGTTCCCGCCACACTCGCTCCACTGAACAGCCGCGTTTACTAAAGAACTTAATGTATTCATTTTACTTTTATATCTTTCGCGTGATTAACTTTGATTGATTGCATCCAAATATTGATATTTGATATTAAAATCTGGGGGGCTCTGTAAGGAAAGGGACGGAGCGATAATTCAGATATGTGTAAGAGAGTTACCTATATTCATTCGGAGAATAGTGTCCTCTTGCATGATAATGAGTATCATCGGGCTTATGATATGTGATTCGGAAGCGTAATTGACATAAAAAGCGAGCTAAAATGTATTTTGGAGACATTACGAGATTTTATAGGTCAAGATAGGCTTGCATCACAAGCTATAAAATTATTTAAAGGTTAGTTCTTGAGGAGTCATTCCAAAGTTGTTCCTTAAATCCGAATAAAATATACATTTACCTACTTAGTTTTTTAGTAACTTATCTTACCTAATAATTTAGTTTTACCATATAATTGTTGTATTTTAAAAATATTATGTTCTATGCAGTGTTCTAAGTTTTTACCTTTAAAATTTATATGACTGAACATAATTACGATTGGCAAAACAATCTATGTAAATAAATTATATTTTGTTAAAATTAAGAAATAAATTAAAAATATATTATATACGTACGATATAATAATATATTCACATGTGTATGTACACAAAACTTTTAATCAAATCAGTTAGATATGCGAGTTTTTTTACATATATCTACTTGTAGATGATGTCGTTTACTGCGGGTCGGTATAAAAAAAATAGGTAAAAATAAATGCATCAACCGTAAAAACCATTTTAATTAATTAAAGTGATGAATGAGTGAATAACTCGCGGTAATTATTTCGGTGCGACGCCGTCTCGTACAAATGTAAGTGGTGGACTTGTAACGCTACACTGGAATCGTATTTCCGAGAAGATTGATAGTGATGTATGGAATTGTATTTATTTATTAAGTGTCTCGTTCCAATTTGGAGGCTGGTGTGGGTCCGTCGTTTCCGGTCGATTGCCGCGTTGAAGGTGATGCGCGCAGAGCTTGATGGATGAAGGTAGCGGAGGCATGCGAGCGGCCCACAGGAATGCTTGTGCGTCCGCACCAACATAACTTTACCCTTCGACTCCATTTCTTTAGTAATTAAAAGACGTCTACCTCAACATTATAAAGACTAAATTAGAGTGACAGCTCAATTATAGAATAGTAAAAGCTGTGTTATTCGGTGCAGTGTGGATGAGTCGGTGGTTATGTCACGATTTGTCATACATCGCAATGTGGTTACAGAGATCCCTAAGGTATCGTGAGATATACAGAGCTATGATAAAAATTCTGTGGGAACTATGTAATGTATTTAGAACACGAATGTACTTGTCTAATAAATGGTTATTTTATTTAAGAAAATAAACCAGC